>PVJN01009257.1:0-61004 GCA_004026805.1 Lasiurus borealis | reverse complement strand
CTAAGGTCTAGGATTCCCACTTAGGCTGACAAACTAATATAACATTCTTCTTCTTCTTCTTATTTTTTAAATTGCTCTTGATCTAGTGATATTCTGAAATGTCTCTCAGCACAAAAAACCGTTCTGGGGCAATACTTCTGAAATTCAAAAATTTCCACAGTAATAAAGACCTTAGAAATGGTTTGCAGCTGTGACATGCTATTTCCATCAACCTTCTTGAGTTTATTCTTCATAAGTGCTACAGAAATTGATGTATGAGTTTTCAGTGAAAAGTTCAAAACACATGAGGGAACAATCCACAATGGACAAGAGTCAGCAGATACAACACGCAAGAAAGTTCGAATTATTGGAACTGAGATAACAGAAAAACAATAGAAAAGAAAATATACATTTGAAAAGATTAAATACATAACAGGAGAAACTGAAACAGCAAGAAAAAAGATATTTTGAAAAAGAGAACAGAGAGTGAAAAATAATCAAGTGCAACATGGAAGCAAAATATATATTACCATAAAAAAACCACAACTCTTTGTGGATGAGCTAAGATTAGATAGAGCTAAGGAGAGAGTTAGTAAACTAGAAGAAAAGTCTGAGAGAATTACCCAAAGCACAGGAGAGAGAGAGAGAGAGAGAGAGAGAGAGAGAGAGAGAGAGAGAGAGAGAGAGAGAGAGAGAGAATGTAAAATGGGGGAGAGACAATATCCAAAGAAATAAGAGATAATAGCTGAAAATTCTGAAAACCAATGGAAGGTGTGAATTCTCATATTAAAAAATCACAATTATCTCCAAGCAGAAAAATATAATGAAATCTATTATCTAGAAAGTGGTAGGGAAACTGCAGAATACCAACACTGGAGATGTTAAAAGCAACCAGAGAGAAAGACATATTGCCTACAAAGGGCAGGGATTAGCACTCAGCAGATTCTCACCAGGACTAGTAGAAGCCAGTAAACAATGGAACACTTTGAAAACTCTGGGAAAAAATTGTCTACCTAAACTCTGAAACCCAATTAAACTAACAATCAGGAGTCAGGGCAAAGGGAAGGCAATCATAGAACAGAAACTCAGTTTTACCACTCACAGACTCTCATTGACAACAGAGCTCTTAATATACTTATGAGAAAAACCCCAAAACAAAATGCAGAAGGAGGAAGAAAGATATACTAGCAGCGAGGAACAAATACCTGGCAAACATATGGATAAATCTAAATAAACCCTGATTATAAAGTGATGACAATAGTAATAACTAATTTTGAAGCTTGGACTATGATAACATGTAAGAGGAAGGGGAGGAGCTGACATTCTTAAGGTCCTCACGTCTGGGGGGAGAGGGGCTGTGGCAGAGACAGTGCCTCTTAATGTGCATTCCCTCTTCCTACTTAATGACATGCATCCTGATTTTCTTTTTAAAAAAGCCTTCCCTGAGGATATTTTTTTCCATTGATTTCTAAAGAAAGTGGAAGGGAGGAAGGAGGGGGGAGAGAGAGAAGGAAACATCTATGTGAGAGATGTGTCGATTAGTTGCCTCGTGCACGCACCCCTACTGGGGATGGGGAACCTGCAACTGAGGTACCCACCCTTGACTGGGAATGAACCCATGACCCTTTATTCTTTGGGCCAACACTCTAACCACTAAGCAAAACTGCCCAGGGCTGAATCCTGATTTTAACAAGGAACACTGTCACCTAGTTCGCATGGTATTTTTGGCCAATGTCATGTGAGCACAATATCTAGAAAAGAAGGAGCAAGCTTTGCCACTTCCCTTTCTCATTTCTGCTAGCTGGAGCTCAAATGCCCCTTTGCTGGTAAGATAGAAGAGCTGCCAAACTACTCTGGACACTTCACTTTCTGTCTTCTTTAAACGACTAGGAAATACCCTGCTATCTTATGTGAGCTGCTGTTAGTTTGTTGTCACATGGAGTTGAAGCTAATTTTAACTGATACAAAGATAAGAGATTAAGCTGAAGGCTGAGTAAGGTTTGGGAAGAAGGTATATTTAGTGACTAACTTTAGTCATTGCTAAATTAAGTTAAAAGTTCTGGGATAATCAATAAGTGATTAGAAATAGAATATAATTTCTAAACCAATGCAAAGAATAAAAGGGAAGAAAAATATTAATCCAATAGAGTGGAGGAAGGAGAAAAAAAAAACCAAAAGAGTATTGTAGAAAGTACAAAATGGGTAGAAGGAAAAAGTATTTAAGTATATCATAAGTGACTTCCAGCCAAGAACATGGGTAGGTAAGCGCAGTGTTCACCTTTCCCCACAGGCACATCAAAATTAAAACTAAAATATAACTAAATAAACACTGATTATAGTGTTTCATTCAGAACTGTCTGAAACTGAGCTGAATGGAAGTCTTACAACTATGAAATTAAAGAAGAAGCCACACCAAGACTGGTAGGAGGGGTGGAGATGCAGAATGGGCTGGGTCCCACACCCATGTATGGCAGATAAAAATCAGGGGGGCTATCTCAGCTGCAGAGGTCCCCTTGTTGAGCAAGAAAATCTGGCCCCAGTCCCCCACCAGGCACCCCAGCTGAGGGTTCCAGTGCCAGGAAGAGAAGTCCCCATAATTTCTGGCTGTAAAAACCAATGTACTGAGACTGAAGGAGAAGGAAGGCTACTGGAGTTGCAGGTAATTCCTCTTAAAGAGCCTCGGACTCCCTCCCTCCAAGCTCCAGTGTGGGGACAGCAACTTGAAAAGCACCAGAGACATTTAGGGAGGAATTGAACTGTTTGGCAATAGGACAAGAGCTGGAGGGGCAGCTTTCTCTCAGACAGTAGTGCTGGCAGAGGCCATTGTTCCTTTGATGAGCACATGCCGCACAGAGCCAGCAGAGGGGCACCATATCTGAGACTCTAGCACAGTGGTTCTCAACCTTTCTAATGCCGCTTACCCTTTAATACAGTTCCTCCTGTTGTGATCCCCAACCATAAAGTTATTTTTGTTGCTACTTCATAACTATAATTTTGCTACTGTTAATGAATTGTAATGTAAATATCTGTGTTTTCTGATGGTCTTAGGCTCTACAGCAGCAGTTCTCAACCTGTGGGTCACGACCCACAGGTTAAGAACCACTAGCAGGGACACCTAAGACCATCAGAAAATACAGATATTTACATTATGATTCATAACAGTAGCAGAATTACAGTTATGAAGTAGCAACAAAAATAACTTTATGGCCGAGACTGGTTTGGCTCAGTGGATAGAGCGTCGGTCTGCGGACTGAAAGGTCCCAGGTTTGATTCCAGTCAGGGGCATGTACCTTGCTTGTGGGCACAACTCCAGTAGGGGGCGTGCAGGAGGCGGCTGATCGATGTCTCTCTCTCATTGATGTTTCTGACTTTCTATCCCTCTCCCTTCCTCTCTGTAAAAAATCAATAAAATATATTTTAAAAAAATAACTTTATGGTTGGAGGTCACAACAACATGAGGAACTGTATTAAAGGGTAAGCGGCATTAGAAAGGTTGAGAACCACTGCTCTAGCAACTTGGTCACTGTTTGCCTCACCTTGGTGATTTCCTGAGACCCTGCCCTTTCAACTTTCAGGCCCACCCAACCTGTTCCCAGTGGCTTTACCATAGAAATGGACTATCTTGGCTCATGCTTCAGATTTTCCTAAAATCTCTCAAACAAGCAGCATCTGGCCTCAGCAATCTCAGTACCTTTAGCTAAGTGGCCTCAGGCCCTACACTAGCAGTAGCCAGCTTTGGTTCACAGCTTGGCCTCACCATCTGCAGACTGTTTTATAATTTATGGCCTGTGGGTCTGAGCAGAACACAGGGGTGTGGGTGTGTGTGTATGTGTGTGTGTGGGGAGTTGGGCGGGGGTGGACGGTGGCTGAACTTGCCTGCACCTCCGGAGTGGCCCCAGACGCAGCATACCCAGTGGATAGCTCCAGACTATGTTGAAGTACACTACCCAACCACCTCCATAAGTGACACATTCAAAGGCAGACTCAGTGGGTACCGGAACCTGCTGAAGTAAGTCTTACTCTGTGGATGGGTCCAAGTACAGTTGATTCTTCAAGATGTTGGAGGTCAGTGGTCACAGCCAGTCCTTGCAGCTGATCAGCCTGAGTAAATGCCTCTCATTAATGTGCCAACAGCAATCAAGACTCAACTACAATAGGAGAGTGTATAGCCCACATGGGAGGGTGTACCTTGAGTGCTCAGGTAGGGTGATCAGGGAGGCTGTGCCACTGGACCCTACATGACACTTAATACATTAGGCCACACTACCAAGCCTAGGAGATATAGCAGCTCTACCTAATACATAGAAACAAACATGAGGAGTTGGCTAAAATGAGGGTACAAAAAAATATGGCCCAAATTAAATAACAGAACAAAACTTCAGAAAAAGAACTAAACAAAATGGAGATATTCAATTTATTAGATGTAGAGTTCAAAACACTGGTTATAAGTATGCTCAAGAAACTCAGTGAGGGCCTCAATAGCATAAGTAAGGACCAGTTAGAAATGAAGCTACACTATCATAAATAAATAATAATTGATAGGGAATCAACAGTAGAGTAGGTGAAACTGAAAATCAATTCAGCCATTTGGAACATAAGGAAGAAAAAAACACCCAATCAGAACAACAAAAAGAAAAAATAATCCAAAAAAATTAGGATAGGGTAAGAGGCCTCTGGAACAACTTCAAGCATACCAGATTTGCATCATGGGGGTGCTAGAAGGAGAAGAAAGTGAGCAAGAAATTAAAGAGTTATTTGGAAAATGATGGAAAACTTCCCTAACTTGGTCAAGGAAACAGACATACAAGTCCAGGCAGCACAGAGGATCCCAAACAAGATAAACCCAAAGAGGCCCACACTAAGACACATTATAATTAAAATGCAAAAGGTTAAAGACAAACAGAATCTTAAAAGCAGCAAGAAAAAAGCAGTTAATTGACTACAAGGGAGTACCCATAAGACTGTCAGCTGATTTCTCAACAGAAACTTGTAGGAAATGGCAAGAAATATTCCGTGATGAATAGCAACGACCTACAACCAAGTTTACTCTAACCTGCAAAGCTCCCATTTATAATACAAGGACAAAGGGCTTCCCAGACAAGAAAAAGCTAAAGGAGTTCATCACCACCAAACCAGTATGAAATGTTGAAGGGTCTTTTTAAAGAAGATAAAAAATATGAACAACAAAATGACAATAAACACATATCAACATTAAATCTACAAACAAAATGAACAAGCAGAACAGAAACAGACTCATAGATACCCAGAACTTTTTATTGGTTGCCAGATAAGAAGACTTTGGAAGGAGATGGGCAAAAAAGGTGAAGGGATTAAGAAGTACAAATGGATTGTTACAAACTAGTCATGGGGATGTAAAGTACAGCAGAGAAAATATAGTCAATAATATTCCAAAAACTGGGTGTAGTGCCGATGGGTGCGGGATTTATTGGGATGATCACATGTTAAGTTATGTAATGTCTGGTCACTAGCATTTAGTACACACACACACACACACACACTAGAGGCCCGGTGCACGAAATTCATGCATGGGTGGGCGCTCTCCCAGCCTGCTCCCTCTCCAATCTGGGCCTAAATGAGCAGTTGGACATCCCTCTCACAATCCAGGACTGCTGGCTCCCAACTACTCACCTGCCTGCCTTCTTGATTGTCCCTAACCACTTCTGCCTGCCAGCCTGATTACCCCCTAACCACTGCCCTGCCAGCCTGATTGATGCCTAACTGCTCCCCTACCAGCCCGTTTGCCCCTAACTGCCTCCTCTATGGGCCTGGTCACCCCTAACTGCCCTCCCTGCAGGCCTGGTCCCTGCCAAACTGCCCTCCCCTGCTGGCCATCTTGTGTCCACATGGGGGCAGGATCTTTTGACCACATAGGGGCAGTCATCTTGTGTGTTGGAGTGATGGTTAACCTGCATATTAGTCTTTTATTAGATAGGATCGAGGCCTGGTGTACATGTGGGGGCCAGCTGGTCTGCCCTGAAGGGTGTCCTGGATCAGAGTGAGTGTTCCCTTGGGGCATGGGGCAGCCTCAGCAAGATGCCTGTGGTGGTTTGCAGGCTGGCCACGCTCCCCGGTGACCCAAGCGAAGGCCCTGGTATCTGGGATTTATTTATCTTCTACAATTGAAACTTTGTAGCCTGGAGCGGAGCCAAGCCTTCTGCTCACACAGCCATTGAAACTTTGTTGCCTTAAGTGGAGGCCTGGTGACCAGGTTGTGCAGAAAGCTTGGCTTCCTCCATCATCAGGGGCAACCCAAGCCTCCCTCAGTGGCAGCAGCCATTGGAACTTTGTTGCCTTAAGCGGAGGCCTGCCAGCCATGGTGTGAGAAAAGCTTGGCTTCCTCCATTGCAAGGGGCAACCCAAGCCTCCCTCCTGCTCTCTGTGGCTGTAGTCATCTTGGTTGGGTTAATCTGCATACTTGCTCTGATTGGCTGGTGGGGGTGGCCTGTGGGTGTAGCGGAGGTATTGTCAATTTGCATATTACTCTTTTATTAGATAGGATATATATATATATATACCTATATATATAATTAAACAAGTATATCACAAACAGTAAGTACAAATGATGAAATGAATCAAATAAAAAAGTCTTAGGTAAAATTAGAAACACCAACAACAAAATGCCTAGATACATTTAAAACAAAGAAACACAGGGATGATGAAAACAGAGGGATAGTAAAATACAGAGCAGAAAAATTCTAACCAAAAGAAGATAGCATAGGTATAGCAGGAAAAAATAAAATTGAAAGCACAATATGTTAGAAATAAAGAGACTCATCACATAAAGATAATGGGAACACTTCAAAATAAAGATATAGTATTTTGACATAGTTATCTAACATTACCACTTTAAAGCAAACACTGACATTCCAACACAACTCCCTTAGTAATTAATAAAGCAGGCAGAAAATAGGAAGGCCATAAAATATTGTGACTAATACAATAAGTTTGTTCTACAGGATGTAAATAGGACATGGTATTCAACAATTAGAGAATACACCTTCCTTTCAAGTGAGAAAAAAAGAAGTTGACCATGCAGTAAGGGAATCATAACATATCACAAAGATCTGATACTATATGGACTGTGTTCTCTGACCACGATGCATGAAAAGGAGACAGCAATCACAGGATAACAAAAACCTCTGGGTATCTGCAAATAGGAAAATACTTCTAAATAATTCATGGGTCAAAAAGAAATCCTCGCTGAAATTGAAAATTACTTAGAACCGACTGACAATAAAAAGACTACATATAAATATTTGTGTGATACAGCTAAAGAAATACTTAAGAGGCAATTCATCACTGTATGTAATTAGGGAAAAAGATTGAAAATTTATGAGCTTAAGAATCCAATTCAATAAATTATAAATAGAACAAAAAGTAAGTCCAAAGAAAACATAAGAGAGCAAATAATAAAAAAAAAACACAAAGGAATTAAACAGAATGATATCAAAGAGATGATAAATTCAATAAAATGCTGGTTCTTTAAAAAGATTAGTAAAGTAGATTAATCTCTGACAAAATTGAAAATGCAGAGTGATAACTCAATAGGAGAGAGACAGAGATAGATAGATAGATAGATAGACAGACAGACAGATAGACAGATAGATGGTGGAGGCAGTGGGAAGGGTGATAATGGTGGTGAGTGGGAGGTGCCAACGAATATCGCCAATATCACCCCTGGCAGGTGAATCACAGATTTTGAGTCCTGATATTACACTTTAAACTTTTCAAAGCACTTCATATCCACTGCCTCATCTTACCTCAATCAAGAAGCATCCAATTAAATAAAGGCTGCTACCTCTTAAAATCTTCCTTAGTAACAGTTTTTCTGGTTTCTTATTAAGGAGAAAAAACTATTCATTCATACAAAGACTGAGACTAAGGTGGAGATTTTTGTTGCAATAAAATCAACAATAACAACCAAAACAGATGAACAATTGCTAAAGATACTAGACATCAAAATTGTTTTTGGGCAATTAGCTTTAACTGAAATGTCATTTAAAAAAACAAACCTGTTTTGAGCTATGATGCTTCAGTTCTGTGAGCCTATTCAATTCAAAGGAATGGGTTACTATTGGGTGAATGTGGGGCTATGCAAGAGGGCTGGCTGGTGCAGCCCTTTTGGAAAAATTAAAAGAGCATAATCAAGGCCAAAGCTATCACACCTAGTCTATAAAATGCAGGACTGAAAATTCCCAGTTATTCCAGAGTTAGTGCTGTCAGCAAACAACATTTTCTATTTGAAACTATTCAACCCCCTGCCCCGGAGCTTTTAAAGGAAATCCACAAAAAGGAAGCAAACCATTGGAAAATTCTGATCATTTTGTGTCCCAACAGCAAATAAAAATCATCAACAGAACCCACTTTTAGCCCTGAGCTATATTTTCTAAAACAAAACACAAAGAACCTGTAGTACTTAACTATTCTGTTATTGATTTACTGTGGTTTGCAAGGTAATGTTGAAGAAAATTAAACAGACGAAAGCCTGAAATGCAGTTTCTGTGGTGGTGAATGGCATGCCGTGTTTTGTGAGGCAGTGTTGTCAGGTGCGCAATGAATGACTAAGGGCGCTTACTTCGCCTGGTTATAAATAAGCTGGCTACCTTATGAAACCAAAGTCTGTTTTCACCGTCAAGAAGGACAATTATTCAGTTACAAGCTTGCTTCTTCTGGTAGCTCTGCTCCAGTTTACAAGGAGTCTTTAATTCCATAAAATTCAGTACGGATGGACTGAGAGGCCTGGCTCTATGGCTGATTTCAGAGCCTAAAAACTTTCCTTGGTACCTTCTTGGCTTATTTGGTCCTCTTAGAAAACAACAAAACTTTAACAATTCAGAGTCTACACTAACTACTGATTCATGAGCAAAGGGTCATATTGTTTCAATCCTGGGCATTTATATGTAACATTATCAAGCAGTATATTTAATGAAACAGCCTTGTTTCAAAACTAGAGGCACTTGACATATCAACAGGTCTCCAAATTTGATACCCTGAGTTAAGGACTGAAAGTCTGAAAGTTAAACTAAAACTGGAACACTTTACTTTCAGCTAATCCTTCAGGCCTTAATTCAAGCCAATTTTCTGTTATTTTAGACTTAAAGCTTCGTGTTTGGTTTCCCAATATAAGATGTAAATGAGTCAAATGGAAGAGAAGGAAGGGAGGGCTGATGGAGAAATAAGGACATGATTGAGAAGTGACACCTATTAGCGACATTACCAACAAAAACAGACAACCAGCTTTGATTTTAAAAAGAAGGGATTTCAGTTATTTGAATACTTTCCTTCTATGGAGCCACTCATTCACCGATGGTGCCGAATAAAAGACGTGCTGCCTTATGAGTTTTAGCATGTCCGAGTTAAACACGGAAAGAGTCTCCCTCATCCCTCAGCTGCCTCTCTGCAGAGTGATGTCACCAGGCAGACAAGCCTTCTGATCTTCTGAATCTAGGAAAGACATATGGGGCCACTTAGGGCCCAAGTTTATCTTGGTTTCCTTTGCAGAGAGTTTGATTACTTCTGAGATTTATGGTCTTAGAGGAGAGAAAAAAGAAATACCTCATAGAGCAGATTTATAACTTCATCTTTTTTTTTTGTTCCCCCTAATAACATTAGGAATGACATCCTATGACAGAATCTTGGCATGACTGCAGGGCAACTTGGAAACTCAGTGGGAAGTTTTATATTTTGAGGTTCGGAGCATGTTGTACTTGCAAAGGTCAGGCAGGAAAGGACCAGGGAAATGAGCCGGGGAGATGGTCAGAGAGTGTCAGCAGGTTTAATTTTCTGTGTCAATTCTGAAAATTAGATAAACAATGACAAACCAGGCCTTTTAAATGAACTTGTCACTTCTAGTTTTCTTGACACAGAGTAACATTTTCAAGTCTTGGTAGTCCTAAGGACAGATTTAACCCCTGAGAGGCTTACCTAAGTGTTCTCCACACTTTACATCTGAAAACAAAAGATGTAGTCCAACACTATAACCCTTAAAAGAAAAACTTAATTATTCTCGAAACTTAAATACTTTTCTCCTAGCAATTAAGGGAACTTTGCCTAGAGCCAAAAGGTCTACCCTGCAGGACAGTCTAAGCAAGTTCTGATTTTTTTCTCTCCATCATTTTCTTGGGTCCTCAGACCAATGCAACTCTTCAACATGGTCCTCTGACCTTTCAGTCATTGTTCTGACCAGTGCTGCCCACCTCAAGCAGGTACTGGTTCTCCTGGCACCAGTTTGGGTGAGCAGACGGCTCCTGCCCTGCTCTGCTGCTCTGTGGTGATGATGTGGACTATAGTTGCCCTGACTTTTGTTTTTTAATATATATATACTAGAGGCTGGATGCACAAAATTTGTGCATGGGGGTGGGGGTGGGGCGGGGCATATCCTTCAGCCCAGCCTGCTCCCTCTCCAATCTGGGACCCCTTGAGGGATGTCCGACTGCCCATTTGGATCAGGCCTAAACAGGCAGTCAGACATCCCTCTCACAATCCAGGACTGCTGGCTCCCAACTGCTCACCTGCCTGCCTTCCTGATTGCCCCTAACTGCTTCTGACTGCCAGCCTGATCACCTCCCTAACCACTCCCCTGCCAGCCTGTTTGCCCCTAACTGCCCTCCCCTGTGGGCCTGATCATCCCTAACTGCACTCCCCTGCCAGCCTGTTTGCCCCTAACTGCCCTCCCCTGTGGGCCTGATCATCCCTAACTGCTCTCCCCTGCAGGCCTGGTCACCCCTAACTGCCCTCCCTTGCAGGCCTGGTCCCTGCCAACTGCCCTCCCCTGCTGGGCATCTTGTGTCCACATGGGGCAGGATCTTTTGACCCAAATAGGGGCAGTCATCTTGTATGTTGGAGTGATGGTCAATCTGCATATTACTCTTTTATTAGATAGGATAGAGGCCTGGTGCATGTGTGGGGGCCAGCTGGTTTGCCCTGAAGGGTGTCCTGGATCAAGGTTGGGTGTTCCCTTGAGGCATGGGGTGGCCTGGGTGAAGGGCCTGTGGTGGTTTGCAGGCCAGTGACCCAAGTGGAGGCCCAGTATCTGGAATTTATTTATCTTCTACAATTGAAACTTTGTAGCCTCCACGGCAGCAGCCATTGAAACCTTTTTGCCTTAGAGGCTGGCCAGGGTTTGTGGAAAGCTTGGCTTCCTCCATTGCGAGGGGCAACCCAAGCCTCCCTCCTGCTTCTCTGTGGCTGTAGCCATCTTGGTTGGGTTAATTTGCATACATGCTCTGATTGGCTGGTGGGCATGGCTTGGGGGTGGAGCGGAGGTACAGTCAATTTGCTATCACTCTTTTATTAGATAGGATATTGATTTCAGAGAGGGAGAGAGAGATGGAAACATTAAGAATAAGAGAGAATCATTGATTGGCTGCTTTCTGCATGCCCCCTACTGGGAATTGAGTCCACAATCTGAGCATGTGCCTGACTGGAATCGAACTGTGACCTCCTGGTTGATTGGTTGACCCTCTACTGAGCCACGCCATTTGGGTTCCCTGACTTTTATATGATTGTGCTATTGTAAGTCTACATTTCATCCAAGACATGCTCCCTGGTGGCGAGGGGAACAGAACAACCAAGTGTTGCTATACGGATATTTATGCAAATATAACCCAGTTTGAATATGTTGATTTGGAGAGAGAAATACATATATTTACAGATAGCAGCACTTGAGTAGGGTTTTTGATTCTACCAAGTGCTTTCGAGGTCATGATCTAATTCAAGTGTCAAAACCACCCCAAGAAGTAGCTGGATAGCATTACTGTTATTACCTCCAATTTGTGGATTTGGAAACTAGGTCCAGAAAAGTTAAGTGATTTGCCTAAAGTAAAGTTGAAATTTAAACTGGACATCAGCTCCAAAGCCTGTCTCTTTTGTTATAATATGGTAATAAGAGCAATATAATCGCTGACAGTGTGAGCACCTATCCTGAGCCTGGTACTAATTAGGTGTTTTAATTTACATTATTTTATGCTCTACAGCCCTGTCAGAAATAGACATTACCCTATTTTATCAACAAGGACACCGAGCTCCTAGTCTGTAAGGATGGGACTGCAGGCTGAAGTCTCAGCACTGGCCTGAGCCCAGGTTTTGGAACTCATGTTGTCATTCTTTCCGACCTGACAAAGCACAGGGGCCATCATCTGCCCTGGATTAAAGTATGGAACAGGTGATGAAAGCCCTCCGATCCCAGTCTTTGCCTCATCCCCAAATTCTGAGGCCCTTTTCCTTTCGGGTGTAGAAGAGTCTCCTTTTCCATAGTTTCCCACCCTTCAAAATCAGCTCTGCTGCTAGCAAACTGTGGAGGGGAAAACCATCAGTGACTACCAAGAGCACTGGGCTATGCACGTTTGAGGGGATGCTCGCCCAGCAAGCCATATCTCCCATCTCAGGTGGCCTCCTGGGAGCCTGTAGGCTTCATTCTCCACGTGCAACTTCCCCCTAGTTCTGGGCACTCTGTCTTCTGTAAGATAAGGAGGGCAGCACTGCCTCCCAGGAAGGCTGTGAGAGAGCGTCCCAGCACAGAGGCGATCACTGACACCATCCTGGAGCCATGACCACCAAAGGCCTAAGCTTGCAGCACTTACACTCCTGTTCTAAGGACATGATTACAATGCCTAACCCATGTTCACTGTGAGTGTGGGAGCCCTGGGCCAGCTCTCTGATAGCTGCACACTGAGGGGCTGGGTGGGCAGTAGCAAGCTAGGGGCCTTGCTGCCAGGTATTAATTATGGACTCTCACCACTCATTGAGCAGCCCTTCCCCTGGGCCCCTTACCACCTCGCTCCCCCATTTAAAACAAGAATGAGGAGCGTTTCCTGGGTTCAGAATTCCATGTAACTAACACACAAAATAGAAAAAAGGCATCCCAACTGTTGCGCCCGTGCACTGACTACAGACAAGACAGCAGTGCCCTCAGACAGCATTTCAAATACAGTTTATTAGTGTGCGATATGAAAAGGGTATTTTTATTGCATGATATAATGCAATGGGACCTTGGGCGCTCTGTGGAAAGACCTCACACTCAGAAGTGTAATAAACCCGTAGTCCCAAAAACATTATACTGTACATTAACCTATCATTAATGGCACATTAGGGCTAGGGGCATTGCACGCTTGCTGGTCAGGGCTCCATCAGGACAGTGTGGAGAAAACCACACAGCCTTCCCAGGCTTAAAACAAATAGAGAAAATAAATATTCCTGATGTCTACAGGCAGCTTTAAAGGAAGTCCAATCCTAGCGCTCTGCCTTGTAATTTCCAAGCCTGCTTTTTTTAGAGGAAGACACACAACTAAACAAAAGAAGAAAATGGCTCTCTTGCATCTACTCTCAGCTATTGGCTATGCAACCTCAATGCTGGCTCAGCAAGGTCATGGGAGAAGGGCACCTTTGGTGGCATGAAAGATGCCCAAAGGACACTCAACCTACAGGTAGAAGGGGCCTTGGAGATGATGCATCTATCTCCCTTGCTTCCTAGGCTCAAAAAGATGAAGGAAGTGGGACAATCTATCCAACAGAAAAATGACCAAAGTGTGAAAACATTACAAATGGCTAATAAACATATGCATGTGTTCAACTTTATACTTAATAAGAGAATGCAAACTAAAACAATAAGTTGAAACCATTTACCATTGATAAGACTGGCAGAGATTAAAGTCTGATAATTCAATATCAGAAGAGGTGAGGGGAACTGGTTATTATAACCCGTCCACCAAGTATGTCAAACTCAAAGGCTAACAGGCCAACTAAATGAAGCATGTGGCCCATGGGCCACGAGTTTGACATGCTTGCTGTACACAAACAGATACAGATGGAAATGGTCACTGTCTTAATAGCAAAGGTCTGGAAGTGGCCAAAATGGTCTATGACAGGGTCCTAGAACATTTAAATAAATAGGGCATATCCATGCTATGGAATACCATGTAGTCATTAAAAAGTACGAGGTAGACTTTTATCTGATATATAAAATTCTCAAAGACATAAAAGTGAAAAAGCAAGGTACAGAAAATAATGTTAAAATTCTAGATGAACACACAAACTGTTATTAACAGTGCTTAACTCTAGAGGGTGAAGGTGGGGCCATGGGGGTTTGGAAGAGGACCAAGTTCTAACTGTATATCCTTCTGTACTACTTGAATGTTTAACACAATTTAAAACCTACTTTTAGAAAATGATGAGGCAGGAGCAAGCATTTTGGGGGGCCCTCTTATTTTCCAACTACTATGCTAAGTGCTTTATGTGCACAAAAACAGAAAGAGTAAGCTAGACACTCTGAGCTCTTTCCCAGTAAGTAGAAACTGAAGTTTCAAGGGCAAAATAATTTGTTCAAGTTGACCTCTTAACCCATCTTCCTTCAATAATGAAACAGAGTATTTGTAAACTAGAGAAATTCTTTTCAAACTGAGGCAGCCCACGACCACCTTCCTGGGGACAGCTTGCCTAACTGGGCAGTGATGGGGAGGAAAGGGGGTGAGGGAGAGAAAGCAAGGCAAAAAGGCTGCTGACTGTGGCGGAGGTCAAGCACATTTTTGGAAATAACTCCATACCTCACAAGGGAAGGAGGCCTAGGGACCCCAGGGACACACATATTTCAAGCAAGTAATACTTGGCAACCAGGACTCAAGCACAAGAAGGGGAATATTTCCCTAATTAAAAATAAATCAATTTCAAAGGAGACCCAGTTGCAGCTCCATGGAGAGGTGCTGTGCAGACCAGCAGAATCCAAGGTGTGAGTGGGGACTGGAAGCATCCTGGCAGCCCGGACAGCCACACCTAAGGACTGTCTCTGCCAAGTCTCTTGTCACTGCAGAAAGTTAGCTCTGTTTCCTCATTCCCCCACGCTTCCCAATAAAAGTCTTGTGATATTTGGATAACAGACTTGGCAGTGACATTTTAAAATGCTAGATTTTATTTGTCCTATGGTCTGCAAGCACACACTGTAATTAAAATGTTGATTAGTAAACAGTTTAAATATATGACAGACAATGCAGTTAAAGCCTACAGTTAGGTCAATATGTGATTTAGATTTGCCATTTAAAAAATCTCATTTAAATTTTGCATACATTAATCACTACCACACTTCAAGGTTCTGATATCCACCTGACTACAATATTAAAATAAAACTTGCTGCCCCAGGGAAATCCTACTTATTCTTAATTGTTTCGAGGCTTTGATGGGCTTTTAATCTAAGATTAATTTATGCAATTTTAAATAACTCTTCTTATGATTAATAAGCTTGAAAATTAAAAGGAGTCTAAAGCAATTATAATGAGCATTTGGTCATAACCTCATTAGAAGGAGTGAGGGATACAGCTCTGGAATTCTTACAAGACTACAATTTAAGGTTACTTTTAGAGAAGTCAAACATAGTTCCTGAAATTGCAAAGGCAGGTTAGCAAAGGTCAGTGTTAAAATGATGGCTAGCTAGATTAGCATACTAATGATTTTCCCTGATAATGACAGAAAGGACACTGAAAAGAAGACGCATAAAGAGAGACAAATGACATGTTGCCAAGAAGCTACAGGCTCTGAACTCAGTTTCCTACTCTTCTGGCTGGAGACCTTCATGAAATCTCAGAAAGAGCCAAAGGGTTAGGACCACGCTATTCATAAGTCTGTTCCAGCCAGAGTCTGTCCACACGGAGCAGGCAGAGATCATCCTGCATGTCCCCTCTGCCTGTTGTGGTACAGCTCCAGCCCTGTCTAGCCACTGCCCTGCTTAAGGACCAACAGCAGCATCCTGCCGCTGCATCTTCTCCAGTGTCCAAAGCCCTGCTGATCCTGGACCCACCTCACTCAGCTTACTTTACCCATATCATTTCTAGGTCTTCTTTCCTCACTGTCCTGTGTCCTCTGGTCTCAGCCTGTGCTGTTTCTTCTTCCTGGAACAGCTTCTCTCTTGTAACAAACTGTGATGATGTAATACTAATGATTACCATTTACTGGGCACTTCTTTATGCCAGACACTATGCTAAGCATAACTCTATCTATCTATCTATCTATCTATCTATCTATCTATCTATCATCCATCCATCCATCCATCAATCCGCCTGCCTACCTACCTACCTACCTACCTACCTAATCCTGACTCAAGGGTATATTTTTAAATTGATTTTAGAGAGGAAGGGAAAGAGAGAGCATGAGAGAAACATTGATGTGAGAGAGAAACATTGGTGTAGATCAGTTGCTTTCCTACTTGCCCTGAACAGGGATTGACCCTGTAACCTTTTCGGTTCACTATACAATACTCTAACCAACTGAGCTACCAGGCTGCGACAATATACTTAAAAAATGTTTTTATTGATTTTAGAGAAAGAGGAAAGTGGAGAGAGGAGAGAGGAGAGAGGAGAGAGGAGAGAGGAGAGAGAGAGAGAGAAGACATCAATTAGTTGACTCCTGTTGACCAGAGGACTGAACCCACAATCTAGATATGTGCTCCAACTGGGAACTGAAGTGGTGATTTTTTGGTGCATGCTCAACCAACTAAGCCACATCAGCCAGGGCAACATACTTTTATCTCTTAAATTACCTGCTTTGTGAGACTACAGTTTTATAGGCAAGGAACCTGAGCCTGAAAGGGATAGTGAATGTTTAAAGATCCGTAGCTAGTGAAGAAGGGGTGAAGGGATGGGAGAGGCTGGCTCTGCTGAGGCACTGCTTTCTGAGTTCCATATTCAGTCAAATCCTAACACCCCTACATGTCCAGCTGGAGCCAGCTGCCTCCCTGACCCCTGACCCCTGGGCCACCGTCCTCTGGCCTCTCACATCCTTCAAGGCAGCAGCACACAGCCCATCCTGCCTTCCCTAAATGCCTCCTATGGGTTGTCTAGTCTGCTCCTTCAGGACCCAGATAGTTCTTAATGTTCCCTTTGAACCCATCACGGAACCTCACAGACACAGACAACAAATACCTGTCAATTAACTGACTTTCACAATAATTCCCTCCAACAAGATGCTGATTACGTGTTATAGGTAATAGAGGACAGACACAAAACGTTAGGGCTTTCTACTGACTGGGGAAGAATAACCCACAGAGTTCCATTCACCCTAGGAAACGACCAATTCCTTGGACACTAGCTGCAAACATCCAAGTTCTAAGTCACATTCAGCTCCATTAAACACATCTGTTTTCTAGGAAACTACTAGTTAGAACTGCCCAGGAACATTAGATGAGAAAATCGTGACCCAAGGAAGCTGGATGATTTAGTGCTCCACATGTCTAGCACTCTACAGTGTACAAACACACTTTTATAACCTCTGTTTTGCTAAAAAACAAGCAAACACAACACGTTCAAGGTTGGTTTCACTATCCCTATTTTACAGACGGAGCAGCCAAGGCTCAGACAAGCTAAGCAGCTGTTGATCCCCCAGTTACTCAGAGGCAGCAGCTGTACTTGAAATCGTGTCTTCTGATACCCGGATCGTTGCCCTCTCCAGTTTACCATGTTCATGAGAGACTCATTTTCAAGTTCTAGACTCTCCAGACTTCACCTACAGAGGACAGAGTATGTCCTGCCAGTTGTTTGGCACAAACCTTTCTGCCTCTCCTTTGTCCACCTTTAAATTAATTATTTATTGATTTCTTTTGCTATTGAGTTGAATAGGTTCTCTCTATATTTTAGATACTCACCCCTTATCAGAGATATGGTTTGCAAATGTTTTCCCCCATTCTGTACGATGTCCTTCATGTAGTTCTTTTTGATCATCTCCTCAAAAGAGATTATTTAATAGTAACGTGGTGCTTTGTATCATGCCAGCTGCAGGGAATTCAGGGGTTTTACTTCCTCACCACACTGTAGGCCGTGAAGGGCAAGGTTAGCGTCTGATCAGCTACTGTATTCCCGTCAGCTGTGCAACTCAAGTAGTTGGTCTGGGAACTGTGTGCTAGCTACTGGATTCCAACAAGATAAGGAGCAATGCCACAACGCACATCAGCCCATAACTTTCTTCATTAAGAAATTTTTGCTAAAAAAAGAAAGCCAAATTAAACAGAATGCTTTGAGACATGTTTGACTTATATTTTGGTACAAACTCCTTATCTTGTGTGCAAGAAACAGTTCAGGTACTATCACTAGTCTGTGGTCCATGTGTGAGTACTAAACTATAGCACCCAGCAATATATTCTGCACATAGCATGTCCTCAGTAAAGATTGCTGAGTGGCCCAACTAAGGGGACATTTAAGCTGCTCATTTAACCATGATGGTAGAACTGGGAAGGAGAAAAATCTGTGGCTGGTTCAATGGCAGAACAAACTCCACCACCAGTTTTTGCTGAGAGTTGACAAAACCATCACCAACAACAACACAAATGTTCACAGACCCTCGCCCCCCCCGCCCCTAGTTACCAATGAACAGACTAGGTTCGAACTGCTGCTGCTTCCTTTCTCTCTTCCTGTGTGGTTGGTTTGCACTGAGGACCAAAGGAGTGAGTGGAACAATCACCCCAGAGGGGCATCTTGGCTTCACTAGCACAAACCACTGCAATTCTACACATTTCTTTGTGGGGTATGTGTGTTTAGTTGTATTTCTGATTTCAAGAAACAGTTGACTTATCTGAAACTCTCATACCCACAGTAACAATCCCCTGCCCTCTATGCATCGATATTTGGCTCTGACTAATGCTGAACGGTTGTATGTTCTTCCTGGCTGCGTGACTCCAGGCAAGGCAAATAGCCTCTCTGGGCCCCCGGTTTAACACATCAGTAAAATGGGAATAAGAAAAATCCTTACAGTGATTCCGTGAAGGTCAAATGAGATAACTAAGTGAAAGAACACTATAAGTTCCTGTGTTTAAAAATATTATTTGTTCAGATTAATTTCTCTCTCTACAATATATTTTTTAAAAGTTAAAGAACAGAAGTCATAGTATAGATTTTGGCTAGTGTGGCTATCGGAGGGTCTGGTGCTTTCCCTTACGATCTCAGCTGTGTTTCACATTGTGTGCCGAGGATAATACACTCACATAAATACCCAAATGTTATTCTTCGAGGCCTGGCGCATTTGTTACCCCATACACAAAGCTCTCCAGCAAACTCGGGCTGAAAGAAACTCTGCCTTTCCAAAAACTTTTCATCTGTTAAATTCATATCATTTCAATTCAGTAATTGTCTAGTGAGCATTGCACTTGGGGTTATGGATGGGGTTATATGCCAAGACTACAAAGATAAGTAAGACTGATCTCATCCTCCAGGAACCGGTGGTCTTATTGGTGCACTGTTACCAGTGATACAAACAAGTTACTACCACAAAGTGTGAAAAGTGCACTAGTAGCAGAGCTTGCCAGGAGGAAGGATGGCATACAACAGGAAATCCTCGACTTACTGAAGCGTGCCTGGGAAAGCTGCAGAGAGGCTGTGTCAGTTGGTTCTTAGGGGCTGAGTAGGAGTGCACCAGGAGGACACGAGGAAAGGGCAGGCCTGGCTGAGGAAATGGCACAAGCAAAGGCATGACCATGTGAGAATGCGCCAAGCATCTGGGGTTGTTAGAAGGGCAGAGCACAGGGTACGTGGAAAGGAATGCCACGAGGTGAAGTGGGCAGGAGTAGGCGAGGGAGGGTCTTTGGTGAACTTCACACTCTATCCTGTGCTTGGCTGTTTATAAGCTCATCTTTCTTGCTATACTGTCAGGATTCAAGGCTGACATACTGATTCCTCAGCATCAGAGAGAATGCTCAGGCACAGAGTTGGAGAAATAAAGCTGGTGGGTGCACACTAACATGCACACCATGACACTCCCAGCATGTTCTCGCCCACTTCACACTTGCAAATAAAAGCTGAAACATTCATCTGCACCCAGTGTGCAGTGGGTTAGAATTCCGTCCGCCCCTCAAAGCTATCCTTGCACCTTCCTCTGGTGTTTAACCCACTTTCTAGACAAGGCGGCACCAGTGCCTGCTCTCTGCACGGGAGGGCTGGAAAGGGGGCCCTTTCCAAGGCGAGGAGGAGATAGCCAAAGCTCCACTCTCCTCCCTGACGGGGAGGAAATGCCTATTTTGGAGAGAGGCCTTTCCAGCCTCAGGCCCTGCAGACACCAGCATTCCAGGGTGGCCAATTGGCCTTCCTGAGAGTTAAAGCGAGTATTCCAGAGGCAAGGCTGTGGCTTGAAAAAAAAATCATGTTTAATTTAAAAATTAGAAACTGGAGCAGGCTGTGAGCACAGGGGTTGATTGAAACAAAATTTAAATTCCTGTCAAGCCCATTTAAACACGGGGGCCCTTCATAGACAATTAGCTGCTCCCTGTGAATGCAGAATAAACTCAGGCCTGGTCACTGCGAGAAGAGAGGTGCCTACTGTGAGGCACTGGGAAAAAAATTAACTAAAATCAGGCTGTATGAAATATTTAGCCTTCCAGTATATCACAGGGGTTTGAAAGTGTAAACAAGACAAAAATCGATTCCTTGGTGCCCTCAAATCAATCCCCCAAAATGGTTAGGGCATCTGTTTCTGCTAAATTTTGTTTACATCGGCAGATTTGCCTTAATTGCAGTTGTTTATCTCTCATTGTCCCTGGGGCCCTAATCTCCCGATTACTAATACTTAACACTCATTTCACATCTAAAGCTACTTCTAATCCTCAACAGGTTTTGTGGGCTCTTAAAATTATTGAAACCGCAGAGGCAGGAGACACAGCCTCTTTGTGAAAGGAACATTTTCTTATCTACTACCAGCTGGGTCCAATTGTCACCAGGGATGGTGACAACAAAGGTGCTAAAAGGCTCTTCCACAATGACTGCTGCTCCACTGGGGATTCAGAGGATAAAAAAGAGCTTTGATGGAAAAATCTGAACAAGAGGCTAAAGCAGTCCAGCCAAATAAAGTTACTGTCATAATCAAATGCTGTCAATCACCATGAAAATCCAATTAAAAATGTTTCAGCACAGCCCTCTTAAGTGGAAAAATGTACCCTATTTATACAAATTTTTGTCAACTCTACACCAATCCCACAATTAGAAAGTCCTGCTATTAATTAAAGCCGCGCCCCCCCCCCCTAAGTTTAAAAAGACATGCAAGCCATTCAGAAACCTTTTGAAGGTGCAGACACACACGCAGGCCATTGGTATACAATTAAGAGTTAATCGGGTTACATTTGAAAAATTCCATTTTTATTTGTATCAAGGGAACCTTTGCACGAATAAATGAATGGTACCTATTCTCCTACTTCAGAATCAGTGACCATTTCTAAGAGAACAGAGAAATGGTAAACCAGGATACCGGAAAGAAACTAGTCCCTGCTCTGCAAATGTCTCTCCATAGACCTAGGCCTAATGTTTAATTCTAATCTTGAAAATTAAATAGAGGACAGAGGCCCAAATGTCTCCATTGCCTTTCTGCAGTCTCCAAAGGCCAAGTGAACCTCAAATGATCTGCAGGCAGCTTTGACCCCCCAAATAACTGTGTATCTACAAAAGGCCTCACTGAAACCACAAGACATGCAGTCCCCAAAGGTCTCTCTCAAAACTGCTACAAATTAAAACGCAAACAACCCATTAAACAAATCCAGCTGGTTACAACTGTAAATAGGAAGCATCTAGGATTTTTCCAGCCCTTGAAACTCTTGGTTTGACTCATTAATTATTGATAAGAATTGCATCTATTTATTGGCGGTACTTATAGGAAAACAAGTTTGCTGCCTTCAATAGCAATTCCCAAATCACAGAGACCAGGTTTCAAGATCCCCTTCTATTTCTCTGACAAATGGCTCAATGTCTCTGGTCTTTCTCAACCTAATCCATTATTCCTAAGGAGTGGGGGTGAGTGGGTGGGGTGGGATGCATCTGATACTCTGCTAGATAAAAAAAGACCTTGGGCTGAAACCGGTTTGGCTCAATGGATAGAGCGTCGGCCTGCAGACTGAAAGGTCCCAGGTTCGATTCCGGTTAAGGGCATGTACCTTGGTTGCGGGCACATCCCCAGTGTGGGGCGTGCACGAGGCAGCTGATTGATATTTCTAACTCTCTATCCCTCTCCCTTCTTCTCTGTAAAAAAATCAATAAAATATACTTAAAAAAAAAAAGACCTTGGGACCCTGCCATCAATCTAACCAGGCAGAGTGGTGCTGGCGAGGTGGTCTCCTCTAGGTCTTGGCTCTCTAATGACCTCCTGATTTGGAATTAACTGTGGGAGGTGGTCAGAACGCAAGCTGTTTAGCAACACCTGCTTAACGTCTTCCTGCTCTTCCCAGGGCGGAACAACTGATTGCTGGTGCCTGTTCTCATTCGCCAGGTCCATACGCTATTGGTTGATAAAGGCTTTGAATGTTATCCCTGCAAACATTGCTAAGTCCTAGAAATTACTTATTTTTGGCACAAAATTATTTTACCCATATGACCTCTCCTAAGAGGAGGTTAAACAAAAACCTCTGACCATGAATTTTAGTATGGTCATCCTACCTAGTATGACATCACAATGCCCAGGGCGGCTTGCTTCTTCTTCTGTCCGTCTCCTCAAGATTACCCTGTGTGTTCCTGTAGCACAAGGGACATCTTGTTTGTACTTATCTGTTGCCTAGTACGGTGTTTTTTTGAAATGGATTAGAGAGAATGGCACATGCAAAGTATAATTGATAGTGATTTCTTTCAATTAGATCAGGGCCTGAATAACAGTGGCACAGAAACAAGTTAGGCACTGAGTTCTAAGACCATGACCCACTTCAAGGAATTCATACTCTAGTTGGAGAAAAAAGGCATTAAAAAATCAGTAAGTTTTTAGCCCTGGCTGGTGTTGCTCAGTTGGTTGGAGCGTTAATTCCTGGTGAGGGCACATGCCTGGGTTGCAGGTTCGATCCCTGGTCAGGGTGTGTGCAGGAGGTGGCTGATGGATGTTGTTCTCTCACATTGATGTTTTTTCTCTCCCCCCCCCTCCCTTCCTTCTAAAATCAATAAAAATCTGGGTAAGGATTAGAGAAAAAAAATGGGTGTATTTTTCCTCTGGCAGCTCCTTATAAATACCTGGAGAGCTTTAAAAACAAAAAAGTACCTGCTTCCTGGTACAAATACAAAGATTCCTTGACCTGAGTTGGGATCTAGAGATTTCCTTTTCCTTTTTTTAACGTACTCAGATGATTCTGATGAGTTGCTGGGGTTAGAAACCACTGTGCCACATAACCCACTTGTAAACATAAGATGAATTATGCAATTCATGCAATTAAGTGCTGTTCCAAGTTGGAGACAATAAATTCTGGAGAGAAGAGTGAGCCCTGTGAAGGGGAAGAGTGGGGAAAAGCTGAAGGAGGAGGACGAGACCCTCTGGGACAGGGGAGAGGAGGGCTTTCTGGGCCAAGGCCACCCCCCCAGTTAACAGAAACTGCCGATGAGGAACTAACATGCAGCACACTCCAAAGTCCCAGCTCCTCCCTTCCCGAGGATGTGGTACAGCACCGGAGAGTACCCTGATCGATCACTTGACTGCATTCGAGGTAACTGAACTACTGCTGTGGTCAAGGTTACACAGCCTCATTGTGCCCTGAAACGTGATGCTGGAAGATGACAGTCAGTGCAGTAAAACAAAAAAGCAGCATTGCAGGCAGGAGTTCAAAAAACCGCAATCTTAAACAGGCAAATCATCACTATATTAAGAGATCTGACTTGACTGATGGAGGAAAAAAGTTATCCTTAACTGGGAAATTAAACCTGTCACACTACCATGATCAAGGAGTGACAGATTTATCTATCTGTATCTCTCTTGCTATGTGCATGCATATAAATACTCACACATTTATCTGTGAAAGTCTTGTGAAGAGATTAAGCAGTCACGTTTATGAAAAAACAAAGCTTGTTTTCTGGGGTTATAATCTCTCTGTTCTTGCTGAAGTGTTAACGTGTCATCAAAATTTCAAATTAAAGTTGTCTGATTTAGTGCGATCTCAAGCGTCCAGACAGTGATTCTGCTGTTGTAATTATGTGCAATTAAAAAGCTAAAATCAACTTCTTACTAGTGAATTCCTATTTATAAGCAGGCATAAACAGATGATTTGAATGGCCATCAGAACTTGAAAATAATAAGTCATTACATGGTTGTCAACTGGACCCTATGTAGAGCCCCCAGGCGTCTGGGATGCTTTTTGTGTTTGAGGGAAATATTTAGTTGAAGTTACAATCCCAGCCGGGGTTCTCCCTGCCGTTTTTGAGTACCTCACTTAATGAACTGATTTGCACCTCCAAATGAATAACCTAAAGCAAAAATATCTTTAAGAGACACGTGTATGAGTCTGGCCCTAATGGTCTATTTTTAAATATGCTATATAGGACACAGGCAATAGCATGTTGTAGTTGAAATGTAATTAACTACAACCAAGTTCAAAACTGCTTATTAAACCATCATTAGTGTCTTGAGAAGCGTAGACTGCAAGCACAGTGATCCTTGGAGCACTATGCAAGGGAGCTGGAGAAATGGGCCTGTCTTCACACTTGCTTAGGACACACGTAGGCCCTGGATCAAAATAAACCAAAACTCATCCTTGCTCCATTTAGTAGAAGGTGGTGAATTTTACCTGAGTCCTTGTGCTCCCAGAAAGCAGTGGCAGATGAGAAACTGCCCTACTCTTTCCTTAACCACAGAGGACCGCCCCTTATCACAGAGATGAGACCCTTTCCCATCCTTCCTCAGGACTTTGATGGGAGGCTGATAACTTCCTTATTTACCTGCCTCCATAACCTTGGCTCCCTCTCTTTTATTTGAGACATTCCTTATTAATTAACACTCTTCGCATTGCAAACTGAATAAAATAATTTCCTTAATTGTCTGGTGCATTTTGTCTTTCATGGTGGTCAAAAGGTTTAGGTAGAACGATGGTGAACAAAGACATTTGAGTAAAAACCCAAAGTCATACTGGAATTAGAGTGGAGTGACAAAATCTAATGTGATTTCTCAAAAACAACACACACACACACACACACACACACACACACACACACACGAAAACAAAAACAAAACAAAACCAAACAAAAAAAAAAACCAAACCAAACCTTTTTTGGTTAATGCTCACCCAAGGATATTTTTTTTCCATTGATCTTCAGAGAGAGTGGAAGGGAGAAAGGGAGGGTGACAGGGAGAGAGGGAGGGGAGGGAGAGAGAGAGGGAAGAAGGGAGGAAGAGAGAGAGAGAGGGAGGGAGAGAGAAACATTGACGTGAGAGATAGATTGGTTGTCTCCTGCATGTGCCCAGATTTTTTTTTTTGGGGGGTGGGGGTGGGGGAGAAGTGCTGGGGATAAAACTTGCAACCTAGGTATGTGCCCTTGACCAGTAATCAAAACTGAGACCCTTTGGTGTGTAGGTAGACACTCTAACCGCTAAACATATTGGGCTTTTTTCTCCAAAATTTAAGAGAGACCACATAGATGCCTAATATATCACATACTTTGATTAACTTGAGAGAACAACCAATCAAACTATCTGAAAATGTAATTACAATCAGGTTTGGAGAAGCAGAAAAGCTACCAGTGACAATTTAATTTAGAGGAGTTAAACAAGTTAACATCTCTTTGCAAGTAATTAAATGTTTAAACAGATTTTTCTGGAGCAGTTTGGTGTTTATTAGCCCCAAAACAATACCACCTCTTACACATAAAGCCTTCTTTGAGAAATGAGATGCCTTCACATTTGCAGCTGCTGGGTTTAGAAGGAAAATATCTAAAAGTACTCTTTTGATTATAACTGACATCTCTCTCCCACGACCCACACCTGCGTCATGTACGTGAAGTCACACTATTTACTTGCTTTCTAAGCAAAACGTCAAATTTCAATTGCAAACTGCTCTCTATGTTTCTTCTTAGGAGCCTGAATACCAAACTTGAGGAAATGCTAAACGAGGACACCTTGCTCTGGAATGAACATGGAAATGCACACACACACAAAACAGGCATTATTGGAACCTAAGGAGAAAACCCGCATTTTTAAACAATTACTAAAGCAGTATAGCAATAGCATAAAGACATTTCTGCACCAGCTTGTTTCTCTGAAATTCACTCTGCCACTGAACAGCTAGAACAGATAATAACTATTAGTAAATCAAACTCCTCTGCAATATCCAGCTGTGCCTCACGCATTTACATACAGATAGAATGGGTATATGTTTTTAATATGTATGTGATACGTACTCTTACCACAGCCGAAGTGCATGCTACAAAGGCGGAGGAGAATGGGAATCGGATCAGCATGAGATAATAAAGTGGCCTAGATAAAGTATTAGCCAGCGATTGATCTCAAACCGGGTGCTGCTGCTTCTGACCTGATTACTTACTATGCATAGATTCCATTAAATAGAGCTTAGACATGGAAAGCTTCTGGAAATACTTTAAATGCATAGAAGGATCTACAGGACTCTGCACCCAAACTGTAACTGCAGAGGTGTCCATGGCCCACACCCTCCCTGTTAAGCCAGGGCCCACAATCAGGATGGGAGGGGAGGGGAAAGAGCCTTCTGGCAGTTAGTGGGAGGCCCTGCCCAGTGCCACAGAGATCTTTCCTTCCCTCTGCACACCAAGCAACTACCCTCCCAGTGAATGCCTCACTTCAGAGCTCTGTTCTGTTCTGGCCACAAAGCTCTAACTAACAGAATGGGAAGATAGTGAGAGAGTTTTAACAATCATTCAGGGTCATGATCCCCTTTGAAAAACTGATGACAGCCATGAATCCCTTTTCAGGAAAAAAGGAAAAGAAAAAGAAAAAGAAAAAAGCAGCAAATCCCCACTGCATGCCTGATTTGAGATGTAATTTCAGGGGCTCTCACAGACTCCCTGAAGTCCCAGGCCCTAGGTCAGGGACTGCTGATCTAGTCCTCCCCTTCATTTTGCAGATGAAGACACGCAGTGGGGAGGAACTGGGAAGCGAAGTGTGGAGGTCTTCCCTGCTAAGTCACAGCCTGACCCTAAAGGAAGATTAATTTTGCAGAAGGGGTTCTCTTGCCTACACCATAATGTTTCTCATCAAATCCCTTTTATTAAAAAATATTTAAGCATATACTTTGAATAGCAAACCAGACTAGGACCTCTCCATCATAGTGTTCCCATCTAGGCTGTATCTGTCCCTGAATTTTAGAGTCTGATTTTTAATTTTTTGCTTTCTCAGTCCTATTATTGACATTCTGGGACAATTTCTCTACCATCTTTGCATCATTTTCCTCCCTTTTCTTGCTGTAGCCTCACCAATCCTTTTTTTTATTTTTTATTTAATAAATCCTTATTGTTCAGATTATAATTGTGCCTTTCCTCCCCCACCCCATAGCTCCCTTCCACCCAGCTCCCATCCCTCCCTCTGCCCTTACCGCCCCACATTGTCCTCATCCACAGGTGTATGATTTTGTCCAGTCTCTTTCTGCACCCCCTTCACCCTTCTCTCCCTAACAATTGTCAGTCCACTCCCTTTCTATACCTCTGATTCTATTATATTCACCAGTTTATTCTGTTCATCAAATTTTTAATTCACTTGATTTTTAGGTTCACTTGTTGGTAGTTATGTATTTGTTGTTCATAATTTTTATCTTTACCTTTTTCTTCTTCTTCCTCTTTTTTAAAGAGGACCTTTCAGTATTTCATATAATACTGGTTTGGAGTTGATGAACTCCTTTAGCTTTTCCTTATCTGTGAAGCTCTTTATCTGCCCTTCAATTCTGAATGTTAGCTTTGCTAGATAGAGTATTCTTGGTTGTAGGTTCTTGCTATTCATCACTTTGAATATTTCTTGCCACTCCTGTCTGGCCTGCATAGTTTCTGTTGGAGAAATCAGCTGACAATCCTATGGGTACTCTCTTGTGGGTAATTAACTGTCTTTCTCTTGCTACTTTTAATATTCTTTGTCTTTTGCTCTTGGCATTTTATGATGTGTCTTGGTGTGGTCCTCTTTGGATTCCTTTTGTTTGGGGTTCTGTGAGCTTCCTGGACTTGTAAGTCTATTACTTTCACCAGGTGGAGGAATTTTTCAGTCATTATTTCTTCAAATAGGTTTTCAGTCTTTTGCTCTCTCTCTTCTTCTGGCATCCCCATAATTCTCATGTTGGTATGCTTGAAGAGGCTGCTTACACTACCTTCCAATTTTTGGATTCCCTTTTCTTTTTTCTTTTGCAGTTGAGTGTTTTCTACTTCTTTGTATTTCAAATCTTTGACTTGATTCTTGTGTTCCTCTAGTCTGCAGTTAGAGCTCTGTATAATATTTTTTATTTCAGTCAGTGTACGTTTAGTTTCTAGTTGGTCCTTTTTCATCTCCTCTTGGGTCTCGCTAAATTTATCCATCTTTTCTAGAAAATTCTTGAAAATCCTTATAACTGTGGTTTTGAACTCTATATCCAGTTGTTTTCCTCCATTTCTTTTGTTTGTGATCTGTTCCTTTGTCTCCACATTTTTGCTGCTTCCCTGAGTTGGTAGAATAGCTTTGTGTGCTAGGTGTCCTATAAGGCCCAGTAACTCTGCCTATCCAGTTACCTGAGGTGGACTCTCTTGGTGCACCCCTTTGTGGACTGTGTGTACAGCCTCGTTGTAGTTAAAGTCTTGATTGTTGTTGGTATCACTGGGGGGAATTGACCTCCAAGCCAACTGATTGTGAGGATCAGCTGTGTCTATGCCGGGAGAACTTCTGTGCTGGAGTCAGCCTTATGATACAAGACTTGCAAAATTGCAAAAGCCTCTGTATTCAGCTTGGATGGGGTGGAGTCTCAGGGCTGAGCAGACAGCTTTGGCTTCCCGTCAGCCCTAACCTATGTGGCCCCTGGGTCTCAGTGTCTCTTGGTAATTGCTGCAGCCCTCTCTGCACGCACTCGCACGCCTCCAGACCTCTGCCTTTCCGGCTCTTCTGAGTTTCCGTGTGCTCTGGAGACCCTTATGAGTCTGGGTCCCAGGGTCTTGCTCGAAACTTGGGTTCAGTGCAGTCGGAAGTGGATTTCAGCACAGTTGAGAGGTTCTGTCTTCCCCCCAATAGAGAAAGCCAGTGGCACAGTCAGCAGTCAGCCCTCTGTGTGTGCACTTGTGCTCGAGCGCCTCTAGACCTCTGCCTTTTGTGGCTCCCCTAAGTTTTCATGCATTCCTCCCTTTCCACGACAGTCCAGACTCCCCTCCCCCTCCAAGAGTCTCACCTAGAAGTGGTGTTCAGTGCAGTCAGAAGTGGGGTTCATTGCAGTTGGGATTTTCTGTCTCCTTCCCACTAGAGGAAGCCAGTCAGGCACTCTGCCACCATCTACACCAGTGGTTCTCAACTTTCCTAATGCCACGTCCCTTTAATGCAGTTCCTCATGTTGTGGTGACCCCCAACCATAAAATTATTTTCATTGCTGTAAATAATTGGGTGTCACCACAACATGAGGAACTGCAACATGAGGACGTGGCATTAGAAGGTTGAGAACCACTGCTCTACGCCCATGTCTCCATACCTCAGCTTTTTGCAGCTCCTGAGTCGCTGTGAGTCCCTCTCTTTCCTTCTAGCTATAGAATTTCCACTCAGCCAGCTTTATTGGGGTTTTGGATGATGTCTGTTCTTGTAATTGTAGTTTTGAAATTGTTGTGCGAGGCAGCAGTTTAGGTGTTCACCTATGCCGCCATCTTGATTTCTCTCCCAATCCTTTTTGAACAACTATTTTCTGTTTTTTCCTTTACAAAAGCCGTGACATCCCTGCTTGTCTGAGTCCTGCGGAACATTCTGTCTGCACCTTTAGAGTTGCTGCAGCCTGGGAACGTTTCTCTAAGTCTGCTGGACCAGGTCATAGAACTGGGGCAGCATAGACAGAGGTCTTCCCTGTGACACACTTCTGGGTGATTGAAAAGTGTGTCCCTTCATGCTGGCATCAGCACTGCAGGAACAGGAAGAGGGCATGTGGGGTCCTGTCTGGTTGTGTGGCATGCTCCATGTTCTTGGCTGACCACACGGCTGCTTCCCTTTATTGGGTCTAAAGGTGAATCCCTATAATGAATGGGAGTCCACTCAAGAGCATTCATTCAGGGAAAAAGGCATGTGCGGTTGGGTGCACTGCTTCTGTGTCAGTTTCAGGCCTGGACACTAGGGTTCCTTTTATAAGAAATGGAATTTCTGAGCAGACTGCATAGCTGGGGGTGAATACGTTGCCTATCTAAACTCCACATTTGTGGGTGTGGGGCTCCATGAGGCCAATGGCGAAGGAATTTCTGGTCCAGCAGACAGCAGAGGTTTCGCATTGCTCTGAAAAGGTCTGGGGCCTCTACACAGGCATGTTTGCCTGAAATGTCCCCTTGAAACACTCTATTAAAATTTAATCCATCCTCCAAAAGCCCTTTCAAATGCTACTTTCTCCATGTAGCTTTCCTCCATTTCCCAAGATGGATTTCCACAGCACCGAGCCCTTCCCAGCAGTTATTTTATTGCCTATTATTGTATATTTCCACAGTCCCTGCAAGACTGTATGCATGTTTCCACTCAACCCATCTGACTTCCTTCCTTCAATTTGGAAAATGCAGGCCTATAGGGAAACCTTGACAATCCTGCGGGCCTCACAGCTGATGTGGCCCAAGCTGTGCAGACCACGTTGGTACCCTGCAGCCTGGAGTTATTGTGCCTGGGAAATAAACTGCACTTTCTGTGAAAGGCAGGCCCCCAACTACAGTGACAAATGGGCTCTACAGTTCATGCATTCCAGAGGATGCTCTCAGCTTCCAGATGGGAGCACCATCAAATAGATTGCAGGCAGAGAGAGAAAAGGAAAAATTAAAGCCATTAATATGCTAGAAGGAATAAAGAAACTGGTTCTTTAAGATTGGGTCTCCAGGATGTGACTCAGGTTCCAGAAACCAGGGACCATTCACTTTCTTTCTCATTACCTAATGTGAGCCCAACATTTTGGCCAAAGGCAGGGAGGGCCCAACCCCCTTGACCACAGGAGCCTTACACACACCCATCTACTGCCTCCTCACTGAACCCTTTCTAAGCCAGGGGAGCATCACTATTGCTGTACCTGAGAGAATCCATTCATTTAAAGCAAACTGTGAGCAGCACTAGAAATAATGTTAAATTAAGTATAGGTTAGTGTTTCCTGTGACTAAATTTTTCATTGTGTTTTATTGATTTATTGATATCTATTAATTAAAGATGTGGTACAGCACATACAAGGATGTATAGTTGTAAAGAGATATACTGAAATATTCATCCCTTGTGTCTCTACACACACACACACACACACACACACACACACACACACACCACACTGAACATATGACCTGATACCCTGGAATGGTGCTCCTTACAGCACATATGTCCCTATGTACCATCTACACATGTTTTATTTATAAGTGGCCAACTCACCGTAGCACTGAAACATGCATTTACAAACGTATCTGCTTTATGAAACCCTATGGCCACCCTATGCTATCCAGCTATAGCATAATAACGTGCAAGGTAAATGGGTTCCATATCTAGAACCTGCTCCAAGTTTTCTTAAATGTGACTAACTGCAAGAATTTCCCAACCATCACAGACACCCCACCCCAACAATACCAGTTTATTCTAGACATGAAACCGGCACAGCTACAAATTATAGAGGTTTTAGGGGTGAACGTTAACTTGAAACTACCCTGAAAAATGAAATTTTGCTCCAGGGGTGACAGGAAGGAGAAAGCTACCTCCCTGGAAAATAGTCATGATGCAAAGGGGACAGGACAGTTATTTTGTTTGGGGAGGAAAGTGCATTATACAGAAGTTTGTGCACTCAGAGCATTTATTAGGATGAAAACCTCTGTACCAGTATCTACAAACTGCGTATTGTTGAAAATGGTGAAAGAAAATAGACTGGAATTTGCTCTGACAGCAACAATCTAAAGACGGGGAATGGTATGAAAAGCATTAGAAAGAGACTATAATTATTACTTACGAATGCTCAATTCTAACGTTACTTAAACAGCTTGTGCACTGTCAACTCAACAATCTGCACTAAACAAATGACCATTTGGGAATTGTTAGGGAGCATCTCTGTTCCTCTCCCTGCTTGACTAAAAACTGTCATTTGCAATCAAAGAAAGCAGTCTTGGAGCTGAGAACACAGCCCCAGCAGCCTTGGGGTTGTCATTCTGAGGAAAGACCAAAGGCTCACATTAACTTGATCTTTTGCAGCCAATATAATTTCATTATATATCAATTCAAGAGGACTCTAGGCCACATTCAAAATTTCCTGTAGGGTTGCACTAAAAACTCAACACGCTATCTTCTCTGTGACCAATCTTTTGAGTTCTGAGAGGCTGGCATAGCAAATGAGGATGAGGCGGAGCCTAGATTAATTTATGACCCTTAAGTAGAAGGCAAAGGAAGAACTCTGCAGTGAGTTTCAAAATGGTGGTGGGCTTTTAAAAAAGTAAAAACTACTAGCTGAGGAACGGAGCTTCAAACACACCTACTTAAATCAAGTATATACGGGTGCTTCTCTAGAGCCTGTGGATATTTAAAATTCCACTCTGGTCATTTCAACAGAATGCTAAACAGTTATATAAATGGAGAAGTCTAATGTAAGTGAAAGAATTTACTTACCATCAATTCCTCAGGCGCTGGCCTTTCTTTTGGCTGTTTCCGCATGCTGTAAGAAGAAAAACAAAACCCTAATATTTAGATCACTTGTAAATTTGTGCTATAATTTCCACTACTGACTATTTCCCCTGGATCTGGGGTGTTATCAAAAATTCATCATGCTTAATTCTTGGCCAAGGTACAGGCACATCCCGTTTTAATGTGCTTTCACAGATGTTGCGTTTTTTATAAACTGAAGGCAAGACTCTCCACCAGCAAAGAGATTACAACTCACTTTATTTGACAGTGGTCTGGAACCAAACCCTAAATATCTCCAAGTAATGTCTATATATTCTTTTTCTTTTACTTTGGCCTTTCATTAATCAGACTTTGGGGGATCTCAAGAATCAGAAACACATACACACACAATTTTTTTAAAATTACTTTTACAATACAATGAATTTAAATTTACCTTAATTCTACTTTTGAAACTAATGTGAAAAACAAAGCAGCAATATTCTCTTCCTGATTCAGTTGTCAATTTATTTCAAACTTAAATTTAGGGAACATTATACTTTTTGGTAATTGGAATAAGATAATAAAAGAAACATGACTATCAGCTCAAATGAGAAAACATCTCATGCAATCATTGTTACTCCAAATAACAATAAATAAAAAGAGGTTAGGAATCTAGATAATGCTACAAAATTACAAATGGGTTAATATTACATTATCTCGACTTTCATTTATCTTGGCTACAATCAAGTTGCCAACAGCTGTGGAAAAACTTAAGTTTGTTTAAGCTGCTTAAAGAATCATGTAAAATATTTCTTGTCTTAGTGCAATAGGTACAATTAGCAGCTATAGTGTGTACTCAGCTACGTGATAAAGCACCTGCATGAGATAACTGTATTTATACAAAACTCAGAGTGTTTGTGGGCTGAAGTCATGAAGACAGATTGCTGCTTCTATTGGAAAATCACACAGATGGTTTTTCTTTATATAAGTTAACCTCTACCCTTCATACAAGCTCTGCAATTGCTGACAGTATTTTTTTAAGTAGAGAGATTTAATGATCATTTGGTAAACAAGAACGGTAGTTATGAGCCATTAATGGCATCAAGGACATTTGCCTTCCCTATAAATAACCATATGCACCTCTCAAATACTGCATCCATTAGCAAGTAATTCAAGCTGTCTCGCCAATGGAGTTGAGAACAGTCCTAATCTGACATTCCAAAGTAGCTGTATCTCCTGGGAAAACAAGGCTATTACCCATTATCATTTCTGTTTCAGCATGACATCTGTGGAAATTTCAACACAGGTTATCCTCCCTCTGTCTCCAAAAAACTTTTATATAACAGTTGATTAATTTTTTAGATGGGAGGGAAGGCAAAAATAGTGTCTGCTTTTTACCCTGTCTGCAGAGCCAGCCCCACCCCCAGGTTGGTATTAGCCCACACAGTGAGCTAGAGATAAGCATGGTCATCTTGTCACAAATCCATTGAAATCCAACGTCTCTGGAGCCAGTGATGCCCAAACCAGGCGCTCCAGGCCTTTTAGGAATCGCACGGTTTGTTTTCTAATTTCTGCATTTTGAAATTGGGCATTCCCATATGTGCTTCTGAGTGTTTCTAGGAATTCCATGAGAAGAAAATTAAGAAAGACTAAAACTATTTCTGAATAATGGTTCTAATATTAACCAACACGTATCCTTTTTCAACATGGCATAATTTGGGAAAAACTGTTTGCAGAGTGAAAACAGTTTTTAAAAGCAACAGAATATTATGTAAGTATCCTATCTAATAAAAGAGTAATGTGCAAATTAGCCATTAGTCTGCTATACCCACAAGCCACACCCACCAATCAGGAGTATGCAAATTAACCAAACCAAGATGGCTGCAGCCATGGAGTGAGTAGGTGGGAAGCTTGGGTTTCCCCAGCGATGGAGGAACCCAAGCTTTCCACACACCCTGGCCAGCTCGGGCCTCTACTCAAGGATACAAAGTTTCAATTATAGAAGATAAATAAATCCCAACAAAAATGGTAGCAGCCATGGAGCTGGAGAGAGCAAGAGGCTAGGGTTGCCCCCGGCCATGGAGGAAGCCAAATTTCTGCAGCTCTGGCCTGCCTTGCCCTCCACTAAGGCTACAAAGTTTCATTTATAGAAGAGAAATAAATCCCAACAGAAATGGTTGTCACCACAGAGAGAGCAGGAGGCTTGGCTCTGCTCCAGGCTACCAAGTTTCAATTGTAGAAGATAAATAAATCCCAGATACCAGGGCCTCCACTTGGGTCTCTGGGGGACGTGGCCAGCCTGCAAACCACCACAGGCCCCTTGCCCAGGCCACTCCACACCCCAAGGGAACACCTACCCTGATTCAGGACACCCTTCAGGGCAAACAAGCTAGTCATGCACCAGGCCTCTATCCTATCTAATAAAAGAGTAATATGCAGATTGCCCATCATTCCAACACACAAGATGGCTGCCCCCATGTGGTCAAAGATCCTGCCTCCATGAGGACACAAGATGGTCACCACAAGATGGCCAGAAGGGGAGGGCAGTTGGGAGGGACCAGGCCTGCAAGGGAGGGCAGTTGGGGATGATCAAGTCTGCAGGGGACTGCAGTTAGGGGTGACCAGCCCGGCAAAGGAGGGAAGTTGAGGGTGACTGGGCCTGCAGGGAAGGGCAGTTGGGGAGACTGGGCCTGAGGGGAGAGCAGTTGGGAGGGACCAGGCCTGCAGGGACGTGGTTAGGGGGTGATCAAGCTGCAGGCAGAAGCAGTTAGGGGCAATCAGGAAGTCAGGCAGGTGAGCAGTTGGGAGCCAGCAGTCCTGGATTGTAAGAGAATTTCCGATTGCCCATTTAGGCCTGATCTCAGGCAGTCAGACAGCCCTTGAAAGCTCCCAGACTGGAGAGGGTGCAGGCTGGGCTGAGGGACATCCCCCCCACCCCCCGCACGAATTTCGTGCACTGGGCCTCCAGCTTAAAATAAATAGAAACAGTGTTAATAAAATTTTAAAAATAAGGGGAGGAGAAATCTCTTCTCTACATTTTTTTTTTCTTTAAAATATAAACTATATGAGACAGTTTTATTAAGAGGTAACATATTACACTTAGTCAAAAAGGTGATAAAGCTTGACATTTATATTAAGGAATATTTCTTGGTTTCCCTTTAGCATAATCACCAGATGGATCATGGGGGCTGGGATGGGGACAGTGCGACCATTTCAGTTTAGCGAGGCCTCCCGACGCACTGTTCTGGGGCACCGCAGGAGTGGAGGGCTCATCGCCCACCAGTGGACATGACTCTGAAGGCTGATGGAGTCAGGAGCTGAGTGAAGGGGTAGTTATGAAGGAGCTTCAGCATGTCCAGACCAGGCTCTAGCTGGCTCTGTCTCCTGTTTTGGAGTGGTCATTCCTCTGCTTCCAATTTCCTCCTCTCTCCATGCTGGGGGAGGAAGAGACCACAAGGAGGGCAGTGGACGACTGGGTCTTCCAAGGCCACATAAGTGCTGCCGAAGGAGTCAGGGAGAGGTGGATCATGTGAAGGGCTCATAAAAGAAAACATTCAACTGGGAGGAAAAAGGCAAAGCTGAAAAGAACCCTCGGCAGAAAAATGCCTGTTTCCTCAGGTGTAAAATGACAAGGGGCTGCCTGGGGACTCTGAGGGCCCCTTTGGTCTAAATTCTATGGTTCTTCTTAGTTCCTTAACGCTTAAAGTGGACCTGATAGAACCATGTTTTCAGAGTCTTCCAAGCATCAAAATTCATTAAAAAGGGACACCAGTATTATGTTTAAAAGATAAAAGTTATTTACTGGAAATCAAATGAATTAATAAACTATGCTGCTTCCACTAAGTGACAGACAGAGGTTACATTAATAAAAATAAGCTTCATATGTCTGCTCAATCGGGGCTATGAAACTGTTTATTTCTTAAAAAAAAAAAAAGTGGAGAGCAATAGTATCTGGGCTCAAAAAAGTAGCCCGATTCTCAGCAGTTTGTTAAAACAGAAAAAGTCTCTGAAATACATTTACAGCCCTTTGTGTAAATAACGTTTACATAATTTAAACAATTTCTTCAGCTTTGCTGCCCCATCTGCCCAAGGCCCTGAAGTCCCTCCCATCTCTAAAAAGAAGCAGGGAGAGCCATAAGGTCTCACGGAGCCTCCGAGTTAATGGCATGTATCATTTACATTGAGGGCATGGCATGTTTGCAAACAGGCTCACCACTGAGTGATGAAATGTACAAATGGCTCGGAGAACTCTCCAACCGGAAGGACGGGCGAATCCTGGGATGGAGGAAAAACAAGTCACCAAAAGTCACAATAATTCCTTTTCTTTCTTTATATCCTTCCTCCCCCACCAAAGTAACAGCGTAAAGATGAGTATATAACCAGGATTCACTATCCCGTGGAAAGGAAAACAAGGCCTCATCCAATTATAGGCCTCATCTATATCTCTTTCACTTGGTTATGTAAAATGCCAAATTTAAAGCCACACACATTTAAAATGGTGAGAAACAGGAGCACAAAGAGGGAGCAGGAGGTGAAAGAAGGACAATGATAGCCACAGGGTAGGCAAGAAGGTAGGAAAGTGTAAATGAGAAATTAATGATTATTTAAGTAACACAAATGGTCTTGTAATTAACAAAGAACTGTGGAATTATTCTTGTGTTGACCTTTGTTTCTTTTACTGGATTTGCGATTTATTTACACTTTCCTTTTTATTTACATTCATTTGTATATTCAACTGCTCTTAACTGCTTGCCCTTAACACAATCATTTGGGTCATTTTTTTTGTGTGTGTGTGTTTTTTTAAACTTTACTAGAAAGGCTTTTATAGGAAAAGCTTTCCTGAAAAAGAATTTCAGCCTATTTGCCAGCCGAGGCCAACTCATCAGATGAGAAAGCCAGTGAATTAAAGACATAAAGAAAAATTCCCACCTTGACCACCACACTGAACTGGGGTGGAGGTGGTGTCACTCTAAGGAGCAGATAACTACACAGCAACAAATGCTTAACACAGGGAACAAACCCACTCGAAAAGGAAGGCTTTAAGAATTTAGGACTTTTTCCAAGAATGACAGAGAGCGCCACTGTGTTTATAGTGTAACGGCTCAGGATGTAATGAAATTACACTGCAGAGTACTTTAACAGTCATCTCATTAGACCTACAGTTGGAACAAGAGAACCACATAAAGTAGGCAGCTGCAAATGACTCCATTCTCATCTATTCTCATTTGCTATTAAAAATACCTTTCGGCGGCTTTCTTTCCTCCCTGACATCCCTACACAAAGTGCCCTGCAAAGTATGATACATGCACCTATTTAAATTAACAAAGGAATGACTTATTTTAATCTCACTGTGCTTTGGAGTGCTTTGGCCATTTGGATGAGCAATATATCATTACATACAACCTTCTAGCGCTGCAGGCAAGAAACTCAGAGCATGCAGCATTTGGTGGGAGCCAAACAATTTCTCTAGCACACAACTGTGTCAAATGCATGCATGTATTCATTACTGAGAACGAGAGGAAATGGCTTTGATGTAGTGGAAAAAAGAAGATGATAAAAGCACCTCTGCAATATGTGTGTCATTATCAATGGTGGCAGATAGATACAATCACACAGCCCCCTATGTGATTAGTAAATATACATATAATTGCTGTGGCCAATTATCAGAAAAATGAGATTGGTAATTACAAGACAGAAAATTAACTAGAACTCTTATTAAGGCTTTGTTTCCAATTCAAACAATTGGAAACTGCTGGAAAATACAATTGAATCAAAAGGAACTGAGGGGGTCAAAGCAGCCAAAAATAAAAAAATAAAACATCCCCAAAGAGGTTAAAAGAAAAGGAATGTGAACAAAATGTTTCTTAGCTTTTGCCTGTCTGTCCTCTTTGAATGTGCTCTATTCATCCAGAGGAGGGGAAGATTAGTCATTGTAAACTTAAAATTTTCATCAGTAGAGAAAGGCTTCCAAGAGAAAAGGAAAACAAAGGAACATGGGAGTGAAATAAAATCTTGCCAAGTTCAAAGGATTACATGCCGGCATTACATAGAGAGGACATGAAAAATGGGGGGCTGATGAAATCGTCTGCTCAAAAGAAACAAGGCACGCAGTGAGATGACAAGTCTTCGATAAAGGTACTATAAAATGGTCACAGAAGTCCCATCGGTTTGAAGAGCAAAAATAAACCATGATATCAATTTCAGCCCAGCCTGTTTTAGGAAAGCCATATATATCACCAAGCCTGCAAGGTTCTACAAGGCCCAGTTCAAGAAATGACATTTTACTGTCTCAAGAACTATTAGTGCAAAGATAGTTCAAAGTCTGACGTACAAAAATTATGGACTCTGATCAGGTTGTTAGTTCTCTAAGTCATTTGTTCCAAAAATATTTTTGGAGACGGTGGTACTGGAAGTGTCTGAGTAACAGCTGCTTTAAAATGCAATGTTTAGGAAAATAAAAGCCCACTGTCTTAATGTGGCTGAATATTTACCAAGATGGTTAAAATTCTGAGCTGGTTTTCTAAAAATATCTTGGTATAAAACATGATGCTGATGTGGGCCTCATTTCAAAGTATGATACCAAGAGTAAATTAATGATTTATAAACTAGAAAACTTGATGAAGATGTCATTTTAACATGGATGAGGAACAAAATGAGGAGATGTGACATCTTTGCATGGATAGTTAATTTTATTTAAGACCTGATATTGTAGCCTGTTAAGTTTCTCATAACATAAAACTAAGGAACACTGGGTGGTACCATGAATAATTTATTTTACTTGTGAAAATGTCAGCCTACATGGACTTTGCAAACCCACCGAGGGTGGAGTCTTATCTCACTGGTGCCTGGAAAGAATCACTCATCAAAGATATAGGGGGGATTCTAATCCCACATGCATAATGCCAGGTATTTATTTTCATGTGAAAATCCCTGTCTCTTGAACACCTCAAAGGAGAATTTTCTGACATCCAGAAGACAGACACATGAGGTGATGGTGATCAGGGCAGAAACACAGGGCACAGGGGACCTCTGAGGGCCCCCCCCCCCATGCCACAGAAGCACGTGGCTGTTAACGCTCTGGAAGGAAGAAATGAATAGACTTGATAGTGTGCACACCACTGGAAGATTTTAAAGGATACTTTTCTCATTTTTAAGCCAGTAAAATTAGAAGTCAGTTTAGATCAGGAGGTAAAATACCTCAAGAAGCTGCCCCTTTCGTTATGTAATTTACATCTGTCTGAAGGAGGTAGGTAGGCTCATGGGAAAGCAGCTCCAGCCTCACAGAGGCTCCCAGGGAGGGAAAGCACCCAGGCACCCAGGGTTGGGGGAGACTGAGAACCGTGCCCCGGTGCTGGGAGGAGATACTAAGCTAGTTGCTGCTCCTTATCACAACTGCTCTCTGTGAAATATGGGTTCGGGCCAGATGAAGAACGTATTTCAAAAATATAAACACATATTGGAGAAGCAGTTACACTAATAACTCTCAGGACTGGCTGAAACGGACTCCAAATTGTTAATAAAAGTCACTCACTTTAAGACCCTGCGTGCCATACTTCACCTTAAGGGTTTTTTGGGGGATGCTATTCATTTAGCATCTAAGCATGGAGGTATGGAACAAAACAGTGGACACAACCTTAACCAAAAGCCTTACCTCGAGCTCTATTGGAGCAGCAACTATAACATACAAACAGCTGTTAAGAACCACTTCAGTAAGCAGTCCTGGCCATCAAGGAGAGCCGTCTCCAAGTCTCTGAGGCCTCAGTAACTACCTGGTCAGCCCCTTCTGCTAAACAACAGGAACACAAGCAGGCGGCATACAGAGAGTAGCGAAGGACAATGAGAAAAAAGTTTGAGTGATGCCTTTGCCATGTGAATAATGAACAGTTCAGGAAGGTCAACCCATTACAACTGAAACTGTTTAATTATTAATTATGCACAATCTATGAGCAAAAGGACAAGTTCAGAATGTTTAATGTATGCTAACTTCAACTGGACTCTCTCTGGTATTTTGTTATTAGCACTTGTCAGCAAGGTACTCAGGCATAAAAAAAGGCAAGCAGCAGAAAATCAGTGTGTGTGTGTGTGTGTGTGTGTGTGTGTGTGTGTGTACCTGTTCACTCAAAGTGGTGGGGGAGGGGAGGTGGGAAAAGGCAGTCCAATTCCAACCACAGCTGCTACTAGTTCACTTGCAGAGTAAGTGTGCCAATAAGTACACCTTATGACTTTGACAGCCGGCAGACACACCGAATACTCGAAATACAGAAAGCATTAATAAGAAAAAAGCTTTTGAAATGACTTACTTAAAAGAGAGAGAACTATTTTAAAGGCAAAGTTTTTTGAAACTAGGATGATTATTGGTTTTAAAAGAATCTATATCATTAATGTTCACACACACACACACACACACACACACACACACACAAACATGGGTAGAAATTAATGTCAATTTCCTGGTTATGATATTGTACTATACTTATGAACTGTTACCATTGGAAAAAACTGGGTGAAGAGTACACAGGATGTCTCTGTATTACTTCTTACAACTGCATGTTAATCTAAAATAATGTCAAAATAGAAAATTTAAAAGGAAAAAGACAAGGAGCTAGTTTTAAAAACTCTAATGAGGCCCACATATAAGGAAGAAGCTTGGCAAAATTAGTCAGCTGGAACAAAGTTAAGAGGCCTTACTTAAAAACAAAAACACCAAACCTGAGAATTTAATTTTTGCCTTTAATTCATAATTGTAGATGACAATGGAACTTGACGATGATGTAGTGGTCAAGTCAGACACAGATAGTACACAGAGAGAAAACTGTATAAAAATGACCTAATCACTCATATTATTTAACTTACTGCTTCATTCATTGAACAATTTTCTTGACTACCTGCTATGTTAAAGGCACTGAGCCTGGCACTGTGAGATGAATGATAATTAACACATATCCTTAAAGAATCTGTGAATTGTTTGGAGGATAAGATGTATACCCCTAAAAATAGCTCTGCAGGATGGAGGAAATGACAAAGGCTGCGCACTTAGGCTGTATGGGGAGAACTGGGGGTTCATTGCAGTTTGGCTGGTAGGTTCCTGAGTTCCGAGAGAAGAGTGATGGGAAAACAAAGTGTAAGTGTTTGGAAGGCTGTGAGACACCTCTTTGCTCTCCTCTTTTCTTCCTTCCTTACTCCAGACAACACCTGGGGTGAAGGGGCCTTAACCATCTTAATCTGTGTCCTGTTCCCTTCTCTTCGTTCAATAGACATTCCTTCAAATTAAAATTTTATACTTACTAGCAGTAAAACATTAGGATGATAGAAGGGCAACGTCTCAAAACTCTCAGGTGTTGGCATCACTGGTGAATTCTAAGGACAATTGTGCTGTGGTTACATTAAACTAGCTGACAAGTTAAATAAAATATGGCAAGACCTCTAACTTTTTAAAATAGCCTATTTCTAGACTTCATGGTCTCAAACCATCAAACCAACAGGTCCATCACAGAATCACTTGGAGCCTGACCAGTGTAGAGAATTATGCTCTAACATTTAAAAAATAAACCTTTTAATTCATGTGTAATTTTTTTTTTTTTTAGCTTGGCCCAGCAATTCCTGGTCATATGCAAGGGGTTCATACTAATTGAACAGCTCTCTTAGATGGCTTTACTTCTATCCATATTGCCAGGGTTGAAGGTCATTTGTGGTTCCAGTGGCTTTAGGTCAGACAGAATAGCACTTTGCTTTGTGAGATGCCAGACTGGTTTTGGATTCTACATTGTTTACTGCCTTAAATGTCTTAGATAACTGACAGAGTCCACAGGACAAATTTGCTCTCCACTAGTTTACTGGTATTTGAGAAAAAAAAATACACACAAAACCAAAACCCAAAAATAACCTGAACCTCACCTTTAAAGATATCTGCAAAAGCTAATCTACAAACCAAAACCTATCTGTTCAAAGTGCAATTCGAGAGCCTAGTTTAAGATAGGAGTAAACCATAATTATGCATTAGATTTATAAAAATGTAGTCAATGCTTTTTAAAAATACTTACTTAAAAATGTGGCAACTGTTTAAGGGAACAATCAGTATTCTGAAATTATGTGTATATTTGATTTCACAATGCAGACAGAACTGAGCTAATCAGTGGGGTGTTACAGGGACAGTGCTGGGCTGGGAATGAGGCTTTAAATTTAGGAGTGCTTGCAGGTAGATACCATCAGAAAAGAAAGCCTCTGACCCTCCTCAGCTGGAGACCAGAAAGCCCCCCCTTTTACTCATCCCTTTCCACATCAAGTCCTGAGCAGAGAAAGTGAAAGATGATTCAATTTCCACACTGGGTCGCCCCCTGCTCTGGGTTGCCAGATGTGACAAATTACATGTGTGGGCATTTTGGTGTGAAGTTCTGTCCAGTGGGTCCGAGCTGACAGTAGCAGCTCATTTAACTTGTCTCAGATGGATCTGGAACCAGGGACAAAAGACCTGAGTTTCTGCCAATTTTATAAAATTCCTTGAAAATAGGTAGGTAGAGAACTATCTACCTTATCTTACCCAAAACCCCTAAATCAAGGGAGAACCAGCTGTTAGCTAAGTGAACATTGCAACCAGATGGCTGATAAAAAAACACATTTAAATGAACAGGTCTAAAGTAATCTGTCTCTAGGCAATTGAAATTTGAGATTATAAATATTTTTCCCATTTTCTTTTTCTCCTAACTTTGTTTTAGAAGTTCCTCAGTATTGGGATAAGAGAGGAGGAACCAACTTTGTCATTAATGCCAAAACTAAGCATTCAGTTAGTCTACCAATTTTTTGTCATTTAAAATATTTACTTTTCCTTAGGCATTTCTAAACATATGGCAAAGTTCTTGGTGTTTTATAAAATTCTTTGAAAAAAGGTAGGTATGCCCGGCAGGTGTGGCTCAGTTGTTGAACATTGACCTATGAACCACGAGGTTGTGGTTCGATTCCTGGTTGGGACACATGCCCAGGTTGCGGGCTCCATCCCCTGTGATGGATGTGCAGGAGGCAGCTGATCAATGATTCTCTTATTATTGATGTTTTTCTCTCTCTATCCCTCTGCCTTCCTTTCTGAAATCAATATATATATATATATATATATATATATATATACTTATTTTAGGTATCTGTGCATATTTCTAATTATTAGTGTATATCTATCTATCTACACTAATAATGAGAAGCATGCAAATTGACCATACCTCCATGACACCCACAGCCAATCAGGAGTGACTATGCAAAATAATACAACAAACATGTCAGGTTAATTTGCATATGGTGGGAGTGGCCAGGCGGGGCAGGATGCCTGCTATGATAGGAAAGGGAGGGAGTGGAGGGAGCTACAGGAGCGGCGCTCCAGCAGAAGCAAAGGTGGAAGGAGGTGGCCAGAGTGAAGGTCTGGGTCCCGGGTGCCAGAGGAAAACTGGTGCTGGCAGCCAGGGGAAGGAAGGCCTATTCTTGCACGAATTTTCATGCAATAGGCCTTTCACTTTCTCTGCTCAGGACTTGATGTGGAAAGGGATGAGTAAAAGGGCGGGCTTTCTGGTCTCCAGCTGAGGAGAGTCAGAGGCTTTCTTTTCTGATGGTCTATCTATCTGTATCTATTTCTATATCTATCTATATCTATATCTATAAAGAAAATAGGTCGGTAGAGAACTGGAAAATGCATCAATCATTTGAACCATATTTGCAAAACTGCTACCTTGCTAAAGCCAATGAACATATGCTTTTCTCTATTTATTTTAGGTATCTGTGGTCATAAGGTTTAGTCCACAGCATTATTTAGAGGTGCCTATATGAACAGTACACATACCCATTCACTTGCACACTAACATCCACATACTCTCCCTTTCCGATGGTGGAGGCAGAGCAGTGGAAAACATGCTTGTCTCACACCGAAGTGATTTCATTTACAAAAGTAAAACCTGCTATTGTCCCCTCTCTCTGTAGCCTCCCAATGCATTTCTATTGCTTTTTCATAAAACACTGCTGCAAATAATCAAGCATGACCATTGACATCCACGAGATTGAGTTTTAGGAACCATTAAATGAGCTCACCCTCGTGGGAAGCCTCCTGCTCAGGCTGGTCTAAAGGTAATTATTCAGCAATTCCTACCTGTGGTTTTACCTTGTCCCTATATAGTGTTTGAATTTCATACACTGGTAAGGTCATTTTTTTTTTTCCTCAGGAGAAGTCCAGCTACATGTTTGATCCAGGACCTAAATTATAATGTTAATATACACACTGGTGTTTCACCATGGTAGTATGTGTAGACGTGCTGATTAAAAGCAATCTTAAAAGTAGATCATGCACTCACTACATTAAAAAAAAAAGAGGAACATCTACGAGAGAAAAATAATCCTGAACAGATTCCGAAATGAGAGGAATTATTCCTCTTTTCATAGGCAAGGGGTCAACATTGAAACATCTGAATTACATCCATGCACTGTTCAAGGGCAAGCACCTGGCAGGTCTGTGGCCTGAAAAATCAACAAGCCATAACACTATCAAGTCAGACTCTGAGACTCAATGATAGCCAAAGTCCACATCACCACTGTATGTCCCCCTGGATGTTCACTCGACTGTTAGTTAAAATAATTACTGCCATTCACCACCTGCACTGCAAGCTACGAATAAGGGAAAACGGAACTTCCAGTGGCGATAGAAGTGCTGGCGGTATTTGCTTATACATTTTTATAAACAAACTCGAGGGCTATGTCAGCAGGACTCAAAGGCTGAGAATTATATGTGAAACTGTGCCTTACCTGGTTCCATACAATAAACACAGAGAGAAGGGAATTTCAAGCTGGCTAAAGGAGATACTGCATCAGTTTAAAATTAGTGCGAGAGGAACAAAGAGAGGGAGAGAGCGGGAAGGGAGGGAGAGGAAGTGGAAAAAAAAATAGAACTACATACTGTGAAATGAACAAGTTCAGTTAGAATGTTCATCAGGATTTGGAAAATCATAATGCCATCTGCTACTCTGGACCTCAGAACATCAGGAATCTCACGGGCCCAGACGCTTCCATTTCCAGGAGGAAGGAAGGAACTTACTCCCTGGAATGCTGCCCCCATTCTGGAATGAAGGCAACACCCCAGCCCACCCGTTTGGAATCTCTTTTGAGAACATCCGCACTGCTCACAGATGGGTTTTCCCTGGTTTAGGGAAAATTAACGGTAGGCAAAATGATTTCAGCGACTAGGCAGCGAGGCAGTGAGGCAGAGCAGTGCCCCAGCCTGAGCTGCTGCGTAACTGACCCTGGCATCCAACTTGGGCTCAGGGTGTGTAGGTCCCATCATGGTGGATTAAATGAGCATTGTCCTACGGCTGGATAAGACTTCACAATAGAGCAACACATGTTAAATGACAGCAGCCAAAACTGGCCCCACTAGGCAACTGCCCATTCACAGAATGCTATTCACAGGCCTCCACCAACACAAAATTAATTCATTAATAATACATCAGGCTTCACGGACAATTCAAAGAAAACAACACAAAGCTACTTGTTCAACGATTGTTTAAAGATGCAGAATTTTTCCTGGTTTAAGAAAACTAAATCTAACTGCCTTACTGAAATAAAAAACATAGGGATGTTTATGCTAATATTTTGCTTAGTAAAAAAAGAAAAAATGCAGAAAATCTATTGACTGAACTCACTTACTGACACTAGGAAATAACAGAAAGGTAGATTTTTTTTCAATAGTACCTAATAAAATCTGATAACTGTATTTAAAATATTAAATTTTCCCACTTTAAGTGACTTGATATATCTTCTAGATTCAGGAAAAATTTTGCTTTTAACTTGTTTCTTCTGTTATATTTTTAAAACTCACTTTCTTTCTTCCTCCTCCCTCCCAACAACTCATAAATATGAATTAAATATAATTATAAATGAACAGAACATTAACTTTTGGATTACTGCTGTGTTTTGGTAGAATGTTAATGTCATTTCTAAGGAAACAGTTATTACCAATAGAAAAAGTAATTACTAAAGAAATCATGGCCTTAATGCTAACCTATTTTCAATCTTCAAACCAGCCAAATTGCATTAATTTAAACATACTGGACTTTTCAAAGGAGGTATTAGATTTCTAAAGGTTGCCTTACATAAAAGAGGAATATCGGTTTTCAGGCTCCCTATTATATATTCCAACACTATGAGACACAGGTCTAGCTAATATCACTGGAGGACAAGACTATTGTGTATCCACTTGGATTAACTTACCAAGTTTCTAATGCCTCAGTCATTAACTCATATAAGTTGCAAACATCATGAAATCCCATATCATCAATACCTATTTGTGTGAGTGGTTAGAGCACTAGTCACTGTGGTCAGAAGCTCTGGACCTGTTCAGGTCTTTGGAGAGCTCAGGCCAGTAAGTTTTGTCTCACTTTACAACCTGCAGTTATGTGTCATGAAAGAAACAGGATATTCTTAGGCTGCTGGGACAGGAGAGATGGGGGCTGGTGTTTCTTTTATTTTCTGACTTCAGAGGCCAGAATTACGGCCAAGTCCCTTAGGCAAAAAAATGAATGGATATTACTCCCTAGATTAGGTTAATACCACCTTTTGAATCCCAGGGAGGTATTATTAGGCAACCACTCTCATGTCCCCACACCCCACCTTAGAGAGGACCTGCTATGTTCACAGCCCAGTAGTTTCTCAGTTAACCAGACCTCTGGCCAGGAAGAGTGATTCTGCATGAATTCATTTTTTAAGATAATAGTGCTTCAAGAGCCTGATCTGTTATATATATAAATTTTCCTAAAAGAAGTCAAGCTCCTCCCTGCTAACTTAAACTGAATATGCAGAATGGAACTCAATTTTTTCTTAAAGATATGAAGTCATCCTGACAGACAGTGAAACTGAATTGTGTTGCCCTCAGGGCATGTCTGCAATGCTTTCTGTGTTGTCTTCTTTTATAGCTTTTTAAATAATCTCTCCCTTTGATGCCAAAATGTTCAGCTGTCACTTCCTGCTGCCATCAAGGTCAATTATAATACAGTAGAAAGAGCCCCACTGTCACTCAGTTTCCTCATCTGTAAAATGGAGTGTGTGGGAAAGCAACACGACATGAGGAAACCTAGGGGAAACATTTTGCGAACCATAAAAGCTAGAGCTAGACTTCTGAATTCTGATAAAGGACCACATAGACTAAGTGCCTCCTTGTCATCTTCTACTACTTTTTGGATTTGTTTTTCTGGGGGTCTTAAAAAAACAAGTAGTAAGTTCTTACAATTGCACATAAATTTCATTTTACTGTATATTACATGTAGCACTAGGGAAACAGAAATGAAAAGCTCAGGAACTTAAGAGTCTAGTTGACAAATTCTTATAACTGGCTCTGAAACATGTATTTACACAGTTTATTTATTTACTTATTTATTTATTTTTAATTAATTTTTTTAAAAATATATTTTATTGATTTTTTACAGAGAGGAAAGGAGAGGGATAGAAAGTCAGAAACATGGATGAGAAAGAGACATCAATCAGCCGCCTCCTGCACACCCCACACTGGAGATGTGTCCGCAAGCAAGGTACATGCCCCCGACCGGAATCGAACCTGGGACCCTTCGGTCCGCAGGCCGACGCTCTATCCACTGAGCCAAACCGGTCTTGGCTATTTTTAATTAATTTTTTATACATATCTCCCACACAGTTTATTTTTATCGTTATTTTTTAAATAAAATTTTTAGAATATATTTTTATTGATTTCAGAGAGGAAGGAAGAGGGAGAGATAGAAACATCAATGATGACAGTGAATCACTGATTGGCTGCCTCCTGCATGCCTCCCACCAGGGATCAAGCTTGCAACCCAAGCATGTGCCCTAGACCAGAATTGAACCTTGAACCCTTCAGTCCACAGGCTGACGCTCTATCTGGTTAGCCAAACTAGCCAGGGCTGTTATTATTTTTTAAAGTTTTTATTGAGAGAAAGGGTGTGGGAGAGAAAAATAGAAACAACAATGATGAGAATCATTGATTGGCTGCCTCCTGCAAGCCTCCTACTGGGGATTGAGCCTGCAATCTGGCCATGTGCCTTAACCAGAATCGAACCTGGGACCCTTCAGTCCACAGGCCGACGCTCTATCTATTGAGCCAAACTGGCTAGGGCTATTATTATTTTTTAAAGTTTTTATTGAGAGGAAGGGAGTGGGAGAGAGAAATCATTGACTGGCTGCCTCCTGCAAGCCTACTACTGGGGATCAAGCCTGCAACCTTGACCAGAATCAAACCTAGGACCTTTCAGTCTGCAGACCAACACACTATCTACTGAACCAAACCAGCTAGGACTAATATAGTTTTGAATGACATACTGGGTGCCCTCCTATGAATAAAATGCTAATCATCTCCTTCCTATGAAGTGCATAAGTGCCCCATCTCAGTGAGGGCCTGACTGTGACACTTTGTCTCCACCCTCCCTTTCATACAACTTCTCACCAAATCCAGCTTATTCTAGTTCTCAAATAATTTTCAAATATGTTAAAGCTGTCCTAATTAAAGCACTCAGAAGTTCTGATCAGATCTATGGCTTCCTAATTGTCCTTTCCAATAATTCATCTTCCACAATCCTGTTAGATTTTTCTAAAACTAACTCTGGCTCTGTTATCCTCTGCTTAGAACTTTCAGGCCTTACCACCCCCCAGATATGCCTAAGACACAGTGTGTAAAGTTCCTTTGAAACGTGGCCCTTACCTCATCAACTAATACTTTGCCAAGCATTGCAGCCATAGTAAATTCCTGCAGGAGCTTTGAGTGTCTCTGAGGATAACTCCTACTGGTCCTTTGGGCTTCCCTTCTCTGGAGAGCCCTCTGGTACATTATCATTTCCTCCATTATTAGCTCTCTCCTTTGTGTTTTCCAAGTACCTTGCTCATAATTTTATTACAGAATTTATATAGCTGCCAATATCCATTTATATAAGTGGGTAAAATGACAGCCACCATGCTCCTTTGAGATCTCAGGCCACCAAGTCTCACAACACCTAAAGCACCTGCAGTTTAGTTTAAAGTGATCTAGTAGATATGACTGTTTACTGGTCTGCAGCTCTGACTAGAACAGAAACTGTTTAGTAGCAGTAATTGCAACTTATTCATTCCCTATTTCCAATATCTAGATCTGGGATGAATACAGGTTGACAGAATGATTATTTGGGCTATAATCAGAGGTTTTTAAACTATAATCTATGGAAATCTAAGCACTTTTATGTGGGAACCAGGGGTGGGGTGCAGATAAAGTGGAGATATAAGCCTGCCACCCTCTGATCAAACTAGCAGCCAAAGTAAATTTAGGGCTTTAAAACCCCCAAAAATATATTTTAAAAAATTTGTATGACAAAGGACACCATAAAAAAAGTGAATAGAAAATCAATAAAATGGGAGAAAACAAAAAACAAAAAACACAGTCTAATATCCTGAATATATAAAAGAACTCTTACAGCTCAATAATTAAAAGACAAATAGGAGAAATCAAGATGGTGGCATAGGTAAACACCTGAACTTTCTGCCTCGCACAACCACTTCAAAACTACAACTAAAAGGAACCAAGATGATGGCATAAGGTATACACCAGTACATGTTGCCTCTCACAACCACACCAAAACTACAACTAATAGACAAAATGACTATCCCCCAGAACCATGGGAAAGCTGGTGGAGTGGAAGTTCTACAACTAGAAGGAAAGAAAAAAGTGCATTGAGACCTGATAGGATGTGCAGAGGCTTAGAAAGGCAGAGGTATGGAGATGCACGTGAATTGGGCTGGCGTGTGTTGTTTCTTTCAATTGGGAGGGAGTTACAAGTTCCCAACTGTTCTGAACTCCAGTTTCTGGTGAGACTCTGGGGACCCACACTCATACAGGGAGAAACTGGACTGTTTGCCATAAGGTCAGAAAGAGGGGGTGGCTTTCTGGCAGAGGTGCAAACAGAAATCATTGTTTACTGCGCTGGGGCATGGGACACAGGGCATGGAAGAGAATGCGGAAACAAGGAGACGCAGAGAGGGCTGACTGGCCATCGCTGTTTGCCATGCCCTAGTTAATTCCCTGAGACCCCATCCCGCCCAATTTAGAAAACCACCAAGCTGTGTGCAGTGGCTTTTGCATATGAATGGCCTGCCCTCTTGCAGCTTAACCTAACAAATTGCAACTGGGTCAGACAACTCCAAAACTTCCAAACTTCAAGCAAAGAGGAGAAATCTGCAGATCTCCCTGTAGCTCCTGCTGGGTGGCCTCAGACAGTAGCTGACTTGCACCTCCTTGGAGATGCAGGAACCAGTGTACCTAGAGCTCAGTGTGAGATGACACCAGATTTCAACTCCTCACAAACGTAAGTGACACACTCAAGAGGCAGACTCGGTGAGCACCAAAGTCCCACAGGGGTGTCTCCAGCACAGCAGTTCTTCCATTGTAAACACAGCTAATCCTCACAGTCAATTGGCCTGGAGGTCAATTTCTCCCAGTGTACCATTAGCAATCAAGGCTTAACTACAACAAGACTGTACCCAGCCCACAAAGGGGTGCACCAAGAGTATCCACCTCGGGTTATTGGGGAGGCGGAGCTACTAGGCCCTAAGGACAACTAGCACACAAAGCACATCAACACAGAGAAGCAGCCAAAATGTGGAGACAGAAATATGTCATGAAAGAAATGGAGGAAAGCAAATGACTGGACATAGAGTTCAAAACCATATTTATAAGGTTACTCAAGAATCTTCTACAAACTGCCGATAAACTTAGTGAGACCTCTGAGAAACTTAGTGAGACCTTCAAGGATCTTAATGAGAATGGCAAAAATAAAAATAAAAAAATAAAAATAAAGAAAGAAAAAAACTAGCCAGAAATTAGGCATACACAGTCTGAAATAAAGAATAATATACAGAAATCCAACAACAGATTAGAGGACCCCAAGAATCAAACCAAAGATGTGAAATATGAGGAAGCAACAAACACCCAATCTGAAAAATGAATAAAAAAATGTGAAGATAGAATAAGGAGCCTCTGGAACAACTTCTATACCAACATCAGAATTATGGGGGTGCCAGAAGAAGAGAGAGAGCAAGATTCTGAAAACTTATTTGAAGGAAATAATGACTGAAAACTTTCCCTACCTGGTGAAAGAAATGGACTTACAAGTCCAGGAAGTGCAGAGAACCCCAAACAAAAGGAATCCAAAGAGGACCACATCAAGACACATCATAATTAAAATGGCAAGGGCAAAAGACAAAAAGAGAATATTAAAAGCAGCAAGAGAAAAACAGTTAGTTAGCAACAAGGGAGTACCCATATGACTGTCAGTTGATTTCTCAACAGAAACTATGCAGTCTAGAAGAGAGTGGCAGGACATATTCAAAGTGATGAATAACAAGAATCTACAACCAAGATTACTCTACCCAGCAAAGTTATCATTCAGAATTGAAGGTCAGATAAAGATCTTCACAGATAAGAAAAGCTGAAGGAGTATCACCACCAAACCAGTATTATATGAAATGCTGAAAGGTATTCTTTAAGAAGAGGAAGAAGAAAAAAGTAAAGATAAAAATTATGCACAACAAAGTGATAATACATATCTACCAACAAGTGAATCTAAAAATCAAGTGAATAAAGAATCTGATGAACAGAATAAACTGTTGAATATAATAGAATCAGGAGCACAGAAAGGAAATGGACTGACAATTCTCGGGAGGAAGGGAGTATAAGGGGTGAGAGAAGAAATTGGACAAAAATCTTACACTTATGAAGGACAGTGGCAGGGGATAAGAGCATGGGTGGAGGGTGGGAAATCAGGTGGAGGGGAGGTATGGGCGGGGAAGAGAAATATCTATAATAAACTGAACAATAAAGATTTATTAAAAAAAAACAACTACAGCTAAAAGACAAAATGATTATCATCCAGAATAATGGGAAGGCTGGCTGAGTGGAAATTCTACAACTAGAAGGAAAGGGAAAAGCTCAGTGAGACTCAGAGGAAGTATGGAGGTGGAGAAGTGAAGTGTGGAGGTACAGAGGCATGTGCCTGGAAAGGGACTGGCAACTGAGTATACTGTTGTCTTTTTCAATTGGGAAGGAGACACAAGCTCCCAAATACTCTTAACTCCAGTTCTGGGTGACTCTGGGGATCCAGACTCATGCAGGGAGAAACTGGACTGTCTGGTATCGGGCTGGAACATGAGGGTGGCTTTCTCTCAGAAGTGCTTGCAGCGGTCATTGTTCTTGCATGGTGCTGTGGAACACAGAGACCCAGGGGCCTCTTCTAGGAGGGGCTGATGGTCAACCATTGTGGTTTGCTCCACCCTGGTGATTCCCTGAGACCCCGTCCCTCCCAATTTAAAACCTCACCCAAGCTGTGCACAGAGGCTTTTGCATATGAATGGACTGGCCTTTTGCAATCTAAAATCACCTAACAAACTGCAGCTGAGTCAGAGAACCCCAGAACTTCCAAAAGAAGGCCCAAGGCTCCACAGCAGTTTGTATTGCTTCACAGCTGGGCCTCATCTGAGCACCTCCAAAACACAAACCAAGAGGAGGAACCTGCAGATCTTGTAGCTCCTGCTGGGTTGCCTCAGGCAGTCACTGACTTTGCACCTCCTTGGAGATTGAAGAGCCAGTGCACCCAATGGTCAGAGTGAAACCATACATATTACAACTCCTCAGATCCATTCGAGACACACTCAGGGGGCAGACTCAGTAAGCAACAAAGTCCCACTGAAGCAAGTCTTGCCCCATAAGGGTGTCTCCAGCACAGCAGTTCTTCCATTGTAGACACAATGGTCCTCATAGCCAATTAGTGAATAAAATACCTAAAGAACAGAATAAACTGGTGAATATAATAGCATCAGGGGCATAGAAAGGGAGTGGACTGACAATTCTTGAGCAGAAGAGGGTGTGAGGGGTGAGGGAAGAGACTGAACAAAAATCGTACACCTATGGATGAGGACAGTGGAGGGTGGTGAGGGCAGAGTGTGGAGTGGGAACCGGGTGGAAGAGAGCAACAGAGGGAAAAAAGAGGAATAACTAGTAATCTGAACAATAAAGATTTATTTTAAAAAAATGGCATGTAAGAGAAATCAGATGGCGGGATAGATGAATACCTAAACTGCTGTCTCACACAACAACTTCAAAACTACAACCGAAAGACAAAAGGAACATCATCCAGAACCATAGGAAAGCTGGCTGAGTGGAAATTCCATAACTAGAGGGAAAGAGAAAAGCACACTGAAACTCAGAGGAGCTGCAAAAGGCTGAGGTAGGGAGGAGAGGACTGGCGGCTAAGTGCATGGTTGGCTTTCTCAAGTGGGAGGGCGACTGAAGCCCCCGACTGCGCTAAATTCCAGTTCTGGGTGAGACTCTGGGAAACCAGGCTTATTTTTTTGGGGGGGGATCTGGACTGTCAGGAAAAGAGAAAAGCACACTGAGACCCAGGGAAGCTGTGGAAGGCAGAGGTCTGAAGGCATGTGCGTGTGTGGAGAGGACTGACTGCTGAGTGTGTGGCTGGAATTCTCAAGTGGGAGGGAGACAAAAACTCCCAACTGCACTGAACTCCAGTTCTGGGTGAGACTCTGGGAACCCAGACTCATTCGGGGAGAAACTGGACTTTCTGGCAGCAGGTCAAACTCAAGGCTGGCTTTCTCTCAGAGGTGCATGCAGTGATTACCGAGGGACACTGAGACTCAGGGGTCTCAAAGGGCAGGACTGATGGGAAGCCAAGGCTGTCTGCTCAGCCCTGAGTCTGCGCCCCATCCAAGTTAAGCACAGAGGCTTTTGCAGTTTTGCAAGTCTTATCTCATAGGGGTATCTCCCACACAGAAGTTTTCCTAGCATAGACACAGCTGATCCTCACAACCAATTAGCCTGGAGGTCAATTCCTCCCTGTGATAACAATAACAATTAAGACTTAAGTACAACAAGGCTGTGCACAAAATCCACAAGAGTGCACCGAGAGTGTCCACCTCAGGTAACTGGGGAGGCTGAGCCACTGGGCCCTATAGGACACCTTGCACACAAAGGTACTCTACCAACTTAGGAAAGCAGTAAAAATGTAGAGACAAAGAAACAGATCACAAATGAAAGAAATGGAGGAAAGCAAACTACTGGATATAGAGTTCAAAACCATGGTTATAAAGTTTTTCAAGAATTTCATGAAAAAGGCTGATAAATTAAAAAGGAAGTATTTTATTTATTTTTCTACAGAGAGGAAGGGAGAGGGATAGAGAGTTAGAAACATCAATGAGAGAGAGACATCGATCAGCTGCCTCTTGCATGCCCTGTACTGGGGATGTGCCCGCAACCAGGATAAATGCCCTTGACTGGAATGGAACCCAGGACCTTTCAGTCCGCAGGCCGACGCTCTATCCACTGAGCCAAACTGGTTTTGGCGCATTCCTAAGTTTTATTTTTATTAATGCTATTATAACTTAACTTCTCTCTTGGGTAGTTTATTTTAAATTACTAGTGTATAGAAATAAAAATGATTATTGTGTGTCAATCTTATATACTTCAATCTTAATGAATCGCTAGTTCTTTGGTGTGAATTTTCTATATAGGTCATCAGAAAATATAGTTTTACATCTTCCTCTTCAACCTGCATGCCTTTTCTTTTTCTTGCCTAACTGTCCCAGCTAGAACCTCCAGTACAATGAATAGAAGTGGTGAGAGCAGACATCTTTTCCTTGTTCCTGATCTTAGAGAAAAAAATCTTGTCTTTTACCATTAACTATGGTGTTAGTCATGGGTTTTCAGTAGACCCTTTATCAGGTTATAGAAGTTCCCTTCTCTTCCAAGTTTCTTGAGTGTGTTTATCATGAAAAGATGTTGGTTTTTATCAAGTGTTTTTTCTTTATCTATTGAGGTGACCATGGGATTTTTGTCTTTTATTCTATTAATACTAGGGGCCCAGTGCACAAATTTGTGCACCTTGAAAGGAACTGTGCCATGAGGCTGCGGTGGGCACAGGGGTGGGTCTCGGCCCATCCTCCATGCCTGGGCCTGGCCCTCCCGCCCCTCAGGAGCAGGGGAGGTGGAGAACCCCTGAAAGCTGATTGGGCCGGCAGCTGCCACTTGCACCGGCTGATGGCCCCGAGTGATCAGTAACCACCAGAAGATGACGCAACTGGTGCCCCGCCTTGTTCTGGCACCCCTGCTCACCTGTTCCACCATCCCACTGCGGCTGATGCTTGCCCTGTTCCTCGCGTGCCTCCTGGTGGTCAGTGCATATCACAGTGACCGTTGTTCAGCTGTTCAGCCTATTAGCCTTTTATTAGATAGGATAGTGCAGTATTTGGCAAACTCATTAGTCAACAGAGCCACATATCAACAGTACGATTGAAATTTCTTTTGAGAGCCAAATTTTTAAACTTAAACTTCTTCTAAAGCCACCTCTTCAAAATAGACTCACCCAGGCCATGGTATTTTGTGGAAGAGCCACACTCAAGGGGCCAAAGAGCCACATATGGCTTGTAAGCCGCAGTTTGCCGACAGCAGGTATAGTGTATTACATTAATTCCCAAATATCAGATCAACCTAGTATTTGTGGGATAAATTCTACTTGGTTATAACATAAAATTCTTATATGTACTTCTAGATTCGGTTTTGTTGGCATTTTTTTGAGGATTTTTGCATCTATATTGAATTGGTCCATAGTTTTATTTTCTTTTGAAAACTCTGTTTGGCTTTAGTATTGGCTTCATAGAAGTTAACAAGTGTTTTCTCTTTATTTTTGGGAATATTTGAGAAAGATGGATGTTATATTTTCTGTATACATTTGGTAGAATTCACCTGTGCAGTCATAAGGTCCTGAGCTTTCCTTTGTGGGAAGTTTAAGAAAATTACTTACTTGTTATAAGTCTCCACAGACTTTATATTTCTTCTTGGGTCAATGTTGGTAGTTTATATTTCGCTAGAAATTTGTCCATTTCATTTAGGCTATACAATTTGTTGGCATACAATTGTGCACAGAATTCCCTTATAATTATTTTTATTTCTGTAAGATTGGTAGTAAGGTACTGCTTTATTCCTGATTTTAGCAATTTAATTCTTCTTTCTTCTTTCTTTCTTTCTTTCTTTCTTTCTTTCTTTCTTTCTTTCTTTCTTTCTTTCTCAATCTAGTTAAAAAGGTTTGTTGATTTTTTTCCAAAAGAACCAACTTTTGGTTTTATTGATTTTGTTATTTTTCTCTTCTCTATTTATTTCCACTCAAACTTTATTATTTCCTTCCTGCTGCTTGCTTTGAGTATAGTTTGTTCTTTTCCTACTTTATAGTAGAGATTATTGATTTGAGATGTGTCTTCTTTTTTAATTTACAAGAATTCACAGCTAAAAATTTCCCTCTGAGTACTGTTTTTGCTGCATCCCATATGTCTTGGTATACCATGCTTTCATTTTTGCTCATCTCAAAGTATTTTCCAATTTCCCTTGTGATTTCATCTTTGTCCCAGTGGTTTTAGGGCAGTATATTGTTTCCACATATCTGAGAATTTCTTTCTGTTACTGATTACTTTTGTTTTCTACCACCTGGACTCCTTGGTTTTTTGGCCAGTTGTCCATTTTGTCTCTATACTTTGTGTACAATATTGTCCTTTTTCAAAGCCTTGCTCTGTGTCCATCTTCCTTACAATAGAACAAGAGTTAAACTCTCCATCAGACCTACCAGATGTTTCACACAGAGTGCTCTGCCATGCCATTCCCAAGACCAAACACTACTTACTTTCTATCTGCATCAGTGAAGAACAATTAGTATAACTACGAATTATTCAGTTAACATCTTCAGCAATCAAGCCTGTTATTTGTCTGTATGTCTGGCCCAATTATTGGCCATTGCTGACCACTAAAAGTTTGTGCTTATATTTCAGAACCAATTTGGTATTTTAGAAATCAGACAGTTCTTATCAGGAAATTGACACTTGCATGAGAAGATACTTCTGATTAGTATAAAACATGGCTTATATGAATTTGCTTTTTAGTAGTAAAATGAATAAACTGAAGCATAGATCAGGGAATTGTAAACCCTCCTGTCTCAGGGCTATATAGTATGTACCCTACAATGAAATAATTATTCATTTACATGTCCATGTCTTTTCCCAGGCTATGGACCACTTGGGCAGGTAAAGAAGGAAGTCTCCACCTTCAATCCACTTCAATCCACTGATGGCCCCCACTAGCTGGCTCCAGCCAGCCTGGGATTTGGTGTCTCAGGTATCATTGCTGTATTTCTACCTTCCATACCAACAATGCGGCCAGCCTTTTGTTGCCAGCCAAACTGGGAGCCCAAACACTGGGGAGAGTGTCAGACAGCTAACGCTGGATTTGGGACTGTACTTCTGCCTTCCTACACTGACTCACAGACTCAGCTTGCAGTTGGCCTGGGTACCTGACTTTGGCTTTGTCCCATGATACCACCTCCTGACTCCCAGATTGGCTCTGACATTCACTTCGGTATACTCCAGGGGTGGCTCCTGCCCACTTGGTCTTGCTTTACTTCTTTTTCATGCTTTGCCAGGCTATGCTAGGAGGTAAAGCTGCATCCACATAATAATGAAGCATGTTACACTGGTCTTTGCTTAGCTATTTAAAAAAATATATATTTTTATTTATTTCAAAGAGGATGGGAGAGGGAGAGAATAAGAAAGAAACACACCCCATAGTGGGGATTGAGCCCGCACGCAACCTATGCTTGTGCCCTTGACTGTAATTAAATCCAGGACCCTTCAGTCCACAGGCCAATGCTCTATCCACTGAGCCAAACCAGCTGGGGTTTCTTGGCTATTTTGTATATGACTCTAAATACATCCATCTTGTCTGAATTATGCTCCCTTAAAGGTGGTACTTTAAAAAAAAAATCCTCACCTGAAGATATTTTCCCATTGATTTTTAGAGAGAGTGGAAGGGAGGGAGAAGCGGGGGAGAGAGAAATATCCATGTGAGTGAGAGACATCCATTGGTTGTCTCCCACAGGCGCTCCGACCCAGGGCCGGGGGTAAAGCCTGCAACTAAAGTATGTGCCCTTGATTGGGAATTGAACCTGAGACTCTTCAGTCCATAAGCTGACATTCTAATCACTGAGCAAACTGGCTAGGGCTAAAAGTGGTACTTTTTAATCTGACTTTTCTCTAATATAAACAGTATACACTTTTATTGACTATCCTATACACTTTTACTGACTAAATCTTCAAATTAACTCTCCAGCAATACATATATTGTTGGTGAAGAACTTGTGAACCTGGCAGGTCTGATGCTCAGAGGCCTGGCAGATGAAGAGCAGTGGAGCCCAGGAAGCATGGCCAGCTGTGCGTCTGACTGGACGGACCAAGAGTCCCTGGGCACATCCCTAAACAATCCGAGAGGGGAACCTCAGGAAAATCAGTTAATTTGGGAGGATTCTGATGGGGATAGGATGCTTTTGGAATCCAAGATGACAGAGATATTGATGAGCTATTAGATCCAGGAGGCCTGTTTGATATTTGAGATAATGGGGGCTCCATTTGTTTCAGGACGATGCCTTCATGCTTGCAGTAACATGGCTTATGGCTTGCAGGGGATATATGGACTGACTGTTGCAACCATTAAGGATGTTAGAGCCCCATTCTTACTATTACTGGGATATGTGTACGCATTTGTGTTTTTCCTAGGAGGATCTTTATTTTTTTTCCCCAAATCTCACAACTGGTTATACAGATGTTTAATTGAGAGAAATAATTATGAATTACAATTTTTTTCTTTCAAACTTTCCTATCTGACTCATTTATAGCCTTCATTACAAGTGTTCTAAATATTGTAAAATTAAAGTTAAAAAAATAAACATTGCTAGTAGGCAAGCCCAAGTCAAGAAAAACTCAGTTTTTAAAAAAGTTAATGTTTCTTAATTGAGAGGCTTGTGCACTGTAAGAATGCGAATTCACAGAAAAAAGGAATTTAAAGTCAGAATAAGAAGTAGACAAAGTTGTCTGAGAAAGAATTACAGGCAGATTAACTCCACAAAGGCAAAGGGACAGGGAAACTCCATGGCTTCTTTAACAGGTAGAGCATACCAGTTAAAAGCGTACCAAATTAGGAGTATATTCTGGGGGAAATGCCTAATTAGGAAATTAAAGTTGAACTGTTGACCTAGAGCTTTTGAACACTCTGATATGCTTTGGGTAAATAACACAAGGAAGAGAAATTTTATCCAACTTCTGTTTGCTATTCAACTCTGACCCTTGCCTACTGAATGACTTCAAATATCTGTTATGGGAAAAAATGATACCACTTTAATTTCCGGCTCCATCCCCATCTGGCCAGGGAGAGAATAAATTAATATTATCCTGTTTTGTCTGTAGGGCCTCTGATACCCTCGAGGACAAGCCTGTGGGACAGTCTGTTTTGGCAGTGATTCTCAGCAAGAATCAGAAGAGCAAGATTCAGGACAAGGCCAGTTCAAGTAACACAGCTCAAAGCCATACAACACAACTTGCTCCGAGGATGTTGGGCATTGTGCTTCATTAGGAAACAAAATATAAGCTTTCCACACCATTAGGAATGACTTTAGGAGTGAAAGCACATAAGACGATGCCTCACCTCATCAACAATGCACTGTAGAAGCTGGAGAGGCTGCAATGGGAGAGAAGAGGAAAAAAGTATTAGCCTCTATGCAATATCTTTACAGTGGAGTGGAAAGAAAAAATCATTAATGCAATAAAATATAGCAAGATTAATCAACAACAGCAAACTCTTATAAAAACATTGATGCTCAGGATGTTCTATTATTTCTAATGGTACCTAATCTAATACAGGCAGTTAAAGGTTTGCATTTTCCTCAAAATGCAATTTGCTAAGTTTAAAACAAGGCATTCAAGCATGCAAAGGGAGCAGCCATCAGGAAAAAGAAAAGTGAATTTTTTTCTGAAGTCATAAAGCTTACCATTAAAGATCCCTGGTTTTTCTGAATCTGAAAAAAGGCAATATGTAATTAGCATGTCATAATCAAAATGACTCACTTGGACACATTATGATCACTGAGAGAAAATTATTGCATTGCTGGTGGCAATTTGTGGGCATGTGTTAACACAATTTACATAATGAAAATACACAAATGTTAATAGCTCGCTTCTCATTTATAGGCGAAAGTCAGCAGAATGTTAATTTCACACAACACTTTTTAGTACCCTCCAGGTTGTATTAGAATAGGGAGAAAAACCATAATCCATTTCAAAAGGCTGTTTACGATTCAGATATAAATAATGTTTTATATTGCTAGATTGTGAACACTGGGCTTAATGTTGCAATCATTGCTAATGTTATGAAGCTCACTCTTTTTAAATTAAAAACCGATTTATTTAAAATTGAAATTAAATCATAGTCAGAAATTAGAATTTTGGATTCCTGCCAGTGTTTGCTCACAATTCCCTATTTTGTGAAGAAAACTTTAATTATGTGGTTGAAGAATTTGTCTCTAACTCAGGAGTAGGGTGAAGACTCCACCTTTTCCCAAGTTCCTTCAGCCTGTTTCCAGGGCAGCAATGCTCTCTGGGAAAATCAAATCCATGCAAGTTTCACACAGCTTTTCAGAGGATAA
>PVJN01009256.1:23603-61653 GCA_004026805.1 Lasiurus borealis | reverse complement strand
AACAGGAGCTATAAGAAGAGTCAGCCAGGACGAAGGGCGCTGGCTTCGCTCCATCTCAGCAGGCATAGAACCTCTCCCTGGACCCAGCACAGTGGGTGTTCAGTAACCACTGGGTAAACACAGAGCTGACCTTCTCATGCTCCACCCCACCCCCAACACACACACACACACACACACACACACACACGCACACACAAATGCGCGCGCGCGCTCCCTTGGCTTGATAAATATAGGGTGTCCCCCCAAAATGAATACAGACTTTAACAGCTGATCGCTGTAGATTCTATTACACGTTGAGAATGAAATATATTTTAATACACACTGCCTTTATAACACACATACATTTTTTGGGGGGACCCCCTGTATTCCTGTCTACATTTTATTCTGCGGCTTTATTTGCTTCTCATTAGAGGCCCTCCTGAGGAGCTATTGCTTTTCTCCGAGTCCCAAATCCAACACAAAGCTCTCCTGGCGCTCCTGAGTGGCTGTTCAGTTCTAGAAGGAGAAAGAGCACGAGCTGCCATCATCACAGCACCCACCCCCAATAGCACTCTGGGAGAAAGGAAGGATTTCACTTGGGATCAGGGCAACCTCAGGTTGTTAAAACCCAAGGCAGCAGCAATATTAACATACAAGGGCGAGAGGTAAGGGAGATCCCAAGTCATGCCAGGACTTAGAGCCAGAAAGAACAGCCTGGTCTTAGAAGGCACTGTTAAAATGACCAATTATCCACCTCCTGACTAAGAGAAAGACAAGGATGAATCCCAAACCCAAATAGTAGTACTGTATCCGTTGTAACTCCATCAGAGCCATCTGAACGTAATTAGGACACGGATACTTACCAGACAGACAGAGGACTAATTATACCCAGTGGGAATCACCTATCATTATACATGATCTGGAAAACCCCGAAATATTACCTACAATGTTTGTAACATTAATTACATGCAGAAATATAGGCCTACATTCATGTGTAGATCATTAAATACAGTTCAAATTCATTACTGAGTTACGTTGCGGGGGGAAAAAGATGCACTGTAACTGCCAAAACCAAAACGTGAATTAATTCTCTCTAGCTTCCAATGAATCCCAAAGCAGTTCAACGGGAACTTATTGGTGTTTCAGTAACACATTTAAGTTACAGAACATAGCCATCTAATTTATTTACATACCAAGTCCTCCCTATTCCTTACCCACTTTTAAAAATATATACTGTTAGAAAGGAAACTGTACACATCCAGATAGGAATCTATGCTTCACACCTGGATTTCTGAGAGCTACAAACAAGGAATGAGATTCAGAAGGCTGGGCACATCCGTTACAGCTTCTTTGCGGCAGCCGTGTAAGAATGATGATTCCACCTCATTTCCTGAGGCCAGTGGGAGGCTATTAAACCTCACGGTCATTATCTCCTCTTTCACCTTTTCTCCCCTTTGCAGGTTAGACCATATCTGATTCTCTTCCTAGAGAAGAACAGCTTCTCACCATCTCAGAAAACAAATGGTCACGGATATGTGTGCATAGGCTGATTCTAGAAAAATCGCTTTGTTTCTGGAAGGAAATACCACGGGCTGTATCTTTTTAATAGACAGGACAATAGGCTGCTACTCCAACTACACACTCACACACTCACACAGTTTCATTGAGTTGTAAATATGCCGCACATATTTAAGGTTCTTCTAATGATATATTCTGATGAATAGTTCTTTTTTTCTGAATTCTTTTGTTAGTGAAAGTGCACCTTTACAGCATTCTACTAGAAACATAAAGCTACGGTCTTTCATAACTAGGCTTTACACTGTACACCACACCCCACTTTGAAGAATCACTTCTAAAACTTTACTTAGTGTGACATCTAGTGCTCAAAACAAGGAAGTAAAAATAGGGAATTGTGGTTGCCTTTTGACTGGGAGGGATTCATTCTCAGAATGAATTCATTCTGATTGGTTCTACCAATAACAGAGAAATACAACAAATATGAATAACACGATAGGGTATAGTTCCTAAATTACTTTCTCCACATGTCATCACAAACCCTAAGTATCCTCAAAGAAATCAAACCCCTCCAAATTCCATGTTTCTGAAGAAGGCATATCCTCCACTCATTGACACTGTGGCACTGCAAAGATAAGAATGCTCTTTAAATGCAGTGGGTACTGTATAATTTAAAAATAAATGTTAAATCATTGATGGATGCTTAATTTATCACCTATACTCAAGTGGAAAGAACCTAAACTTATAGTGTTTGCCTAATTATCAGACAGAAATTCATTAACCCCTGGGCCATATTCATAGACTGTAAACAATTGTGAACAAACTTCAAGCATGAATCCTACTTTCTTTAGTTTCTTTTCTATATATTCATTTTTAAAAAGAAAAATAAATGAATGAATGAAATAAAATGGAGGAAATGTTATATTAAAAATTTAAGTAATCAATTAAGATACCAAGGAATAAACTTAACTAAGGAGGTAAAAGATCTGTACTCAGAAAACTACAGGACACTGAAAAAAGAGATAGAGGAAGACATAAACAGATGGAAGAATATACTGTGTTCATGGATTGGTAGAATCAACATCATTAAAATACTACCCAAAGCAATCTATAGATTCAAAGCACTCCCTCTTAAAATACCAACAGCATATTTCACAGACCTAGAATGAACTCTCCAAAAATTCATTTGGAATTAAAAAAAAGACCCTGAGTAGCTGCAGCAATCCTGAGAAAGAGAACAAAGTAGGAGGAGTCTCAATACCAGATATCAAGCTGTATTAAAAGGCAATGTTCTCAAAACTGCCTGGTACTGGCACAAGAACAGACATATAGACCAATGGAATAGAATAGAGAACCCAGATATTGACCCAAACCACTATGCTCAACTAATATTTGACAAAGGAGGCAAAAGCATACAATGGAATCAAAACAGTCTCTTCAATAAATGGTGTTGGGGAAATTGGACAGATACATGCAATTAAATGAAACTAGACCACCAACTTACACCATACACAAAAATAAACTCCAAATGGATAAAGTACTTAAACGTAAGATGAGAAACCATAAAAATATTAGAGGAATCCACAGGCAGCAAAATCTCAGACATAGGCCAATGCAATATCTTCACCGATACAGCTCCTAGGGCAATGGAAACTAAAGAGAAAATAAACAAATGGGACTACATTAAAATAAAAAGCTTCTGTACAGTGAAAGAAATAATCAACAAAACAACATACAGCCCATTGCATGGGAGAACATATTTGCCGATAAGGGTTTAATCTCCAATATTTACAGGGAACTCATACAACTTAACAAAAGGAAGATAAACAATCCTATCAAAAAGTGGACAATGGATCTAAATACATACTTTTCAAAAGAGGACCTAAAAAAGGCCAATAGACACATGAAAACATGCTCAAAGTCACTAATTATCTGAGAGATACAAATCAAAACGACAATGTGGTACCATCTCACACCTGTCAGAATGGCCATCATCAACAAATCAATGAAAGACAAGTGCTGGCAAGGATGTAGAGAAAAAGGAACCCTCGTGCACTGCTGGTGGGAATGCAGACTGGTGCAGCCACTGTGAGAACAGTATGAAGTTTTCTCAAAAAACGAAAAATGGAACTCCCATTTGACCCAGTGATCCACTTCTAGGAATATATCCCAAGAAACTAGAAACACCTATCAGAAAGAATATATGCACCCCTATGTTCATAGCAGCACAATTCACCATGGCTAAGATTTGGAAACAGCCTAAGTGCCCATCAGCATGTGAGTGGATTAAAAAACGGTGGTACATCCACACAATAGAATACTACACTGCGGTAAAAAAGAAGGAATTCTTACCATTTGCAACAGCATGGATGGAACTGGAGAGCATTATACTAAGCAAAATAAGCCAGTCAGAGAAAGATAAATATCACATGATCTCATTCATTTGTAGAATATAATGAACAACATAAACTGATAATAGATCCAGAGACAGAGAAGCATAGATCAGACTGTCAAATCTCAGAGGGAAGGTAGGGGAGGATGGGGGTAAGGGGAAGAGATCATCCAAAGGACTTGTCCTAACCAATGGACACAGACACCAGCGGGGAGAGGGCCTGAGTGAGGGAGGGGGCAATGAGGAGATAAGGACACATACATAATACCTTAATCCAGGGGTCGGCACTCATTAGTCAACAGAGCCAAATAGCAACAGTACAATGATTGAAATTTCTTTGGAGAGCCAAATTTTTTAAACTTAAACTTCTTCTAACACCACTTCTTTAAAATAGACTTGCCCAGGCCGTGGTATTTTGTGGAAGAGCCATCCTCAAGGAGCCAAAGAGCCATATGTGGCCCTCGAGCAACAGTTTGCTGACCACGGCCTTAATCAATAAAGAAAAAGAAAAAGAAAATAAATGTAAGTAATCTAATGAGTTAGCTGGTGCCCTACTTGAGGGCCCTTGGGCCTATGGGACCAGTACAAAGTGCCCATGGATTAAAATCGTGATTCTTGAGAATTCTTACACCATCAGCAATGTCACATGAATTCATGTGATATTAATAGCGATTTACACAGTTAAGGGTTCTCATTTTAGTATCATTCTGACAAGTTTGGCATTCTCTGTAATAAAGGCTGTCATTATTTCTGACAGCGCTGGGAGAAGGGATTCATTAAAATGTGCAGAAGGAGAAAAAAAAGAAGTGTAACTTGGGAGAGGAAAGGGAAGGGGACAATGGTAGTTCTGAAAGGTAAATATGCAGATCAGATGCACTTCCCCCTCCTCAGGTTCTTGAGTTGTCCATAAACCTGTCAAAACTGGAATCTGTAATAATAAAAGCATAATATGATAATTAGATTGGACATTCTTCCTGAGGAAGCTGGGCTGTGAGGGAAGCCTGGGTCCCGGGTGCCGGAGGGAAGCCAGTGCAGGCAGCTGGGGGAAGGAAGGCCTACTCTTGCACGAATTTCGTGCATGAGGCCTCTAGTTTTACATAAACAGCTAGGCCTCCTGTAGTATCTAGGAACACACTGTCTGTTCTGCCATGGAGCTTTTACGTGGAATACATGTTTGTATGAGTTTCAGCACTGTCAACTTTCATTCTGATGATGGGTCTGTCGCTCTTAGTATCACCTCGGAACCAGTCAGGTCTCTCAGATGCTTGTGGGAAATCACCTCTGGTTCTCACAACAGCACTTTGAAATTACCATCAAAAGCATTTCTCTTTTTCTTCACATTTTCCTTTCCCATTCCAGTTTCTGCCTGGATCTTCCATGGTAACCATTTTTATTGCATTTTACGGCCTTGTCCAAAGGCCGGGGTCTTCTTAGAATGTGATGAGAGTGCAGCTGTGGGTGAAACTAATGCAAGAGTTACTGCCTTTCCAAAAATAATCGCTGGCTGAGAGATGCTTGATTTTATATAAACATTGGGAAGGTTGCGTTTTCTCGTTTTCCTTTAACTTTGGGGTCAATGTAGTGAGGCAAAGACAAAATAGAAAAATACAGAGTAGCAAAAAGTCAATGGTCTGTATTTTTCCACTTAGCACAGTACTTACAAACATCTTTCTCCTTCTATATATAGCTACAGACTATGGAATCATTACATTCCAGAAGTTGAAAGGAATCTTAGAATTTGTCAAGTTCCCTGCCCCCACTTTTCCAAATAAGGAAGCTGAGTGGAAGAGAGCTGGTATGCATGATGTAGCCAGTAAGTAATACTCCTTTTGTGATCACAAGTTAGTGAGCACTCAGGGCCTGGCTCGGGTCTTCTGACTCCTGGTACATTGCTCTTTTCAAGAGACAACCTCCTTCTCAATGTTTCCATTTCCTAACTCCTCTCCTGCCATCTTTAAACAGTTCTAACTAGCGTGACATCAGTTTTTCAACAAATGTAAGAAGTATTGGTTTTACCCTGGCTGGGTGGCTCAGTTAGTTGGAGCACTGTCCCATACACTGAAAGGTCCTAGGTTTGATTCCCTGTCAGGGCATAAACCCAAGTTGTGGGTTTGATCCTCTCTCGGGGCCTGTGCGGGAGTTAATCAATTGATCTTTCATTCTCATGTCGATGTTTCTCTCTCATTCCCTCTCCTTTCCTCTCTCTCTCTCTTTAAAATCAATAAAAGCATGTTCTCGGGTGAGGATTAAAAAGAAAAAGCAGTACTGGTTTCTGTTTCCAGTGCTGAGTTGATAGCTCTGTGTTTTCGTACAGACTATGTGTTCTGCACTCCTGTCTGCAATTGGAACTACCCTGGGGGTAACATGAGGTTTCTGAGTTGGAAATCAATGGCAGTGGAATACATGGTTATTTTCTTTCTTTACTTCCTACAGGCAATTTATACACTTTTAAGAGTCTACTGCTCTGACTGCTCTGTTCTCCAGTAAGTTTCTTCGCCTTATGATAATAAACTATTAATGCTGCAGAGCCCTGGGTGGATATTATACTTCTACATAATGGAAGGCAGGCCTAGCTTGCCTTTCTCGATTCCAAGGTAGCAGATCAACATAGCACACAATCCAGGACATTACCCCTAACTTTTTAAAGTCTCTGTTCGCTAATGGCTGGACTCTATTCCAACCCTTTTGCAAGCTGTGAGCCCAGCCATGACACCTCTCCATTTGTGGGACATTTGTGATCCCTTCTTTATCTTTTGGGAGTTCAGCTCGCATCCACCACCATTTTGTTTCTAGCTCTGGAACCCATGACTTCAGCCCCACCCCTCCCCCCTTACAACACCAGCTTTAGTTCCCTATCAGGTCCACAAAGATACGTATCCAGTTTTGAATTACATACTGGTATTATTTTAGCTACTATTACTATGTAAAGAGATAGCACATCCAGACCAGAAATCTCTGACATAGGCCTTAGGAGCAACTTACAGGAGGTATTCAGTTATATCACTTTGCATGCATTGGAGTTGTGATGACCCGTGGTGATGCCCAAGATAGCTCCAATTTGTCCAAAGGGACTCTTAGGACGAGCATCAATGTTTCAAATTGTCTTTGCTCTCCCTCATGAGCCCTTTGACCATTATTGGTGCAAACAAGAGAAAAATGCCAGGATTTAAACACTTTTCAAATTTCCATCATGTAGCCAGAGCCATCAAAAGATAAAGTTTCTAAAATTGGTGATGTAAACACCTTCTCCCCCAATTCCCCTGCCCCTACGTCCCCCAACTCTCAACCTTAGAGTGTGAACAGATTTGTGAATATAATGGGCTTTCACTCCCATGATTAGTTTTGTTATAGGGGGGAAAAATGAAGGAATTTTTTCCTTTGCTTTTTATTATTTTATTAATTAATTAATTAATTAATTAATTAATTTTTTATTGTGTTACATATATACATACCTTCCCATTGCCCTCCCCTCCTCCCAGGCATACCCCAACTCCCCAGTGTCTTGTGTTCATTGTTTTTTTCAAGTGTAATTAAGGTCCTTAATCAGTTGGATCTTAGTTAATCAGAAGAGAAATCATTGTCAGTGGGCCTGAACTAATCAAGGGACTGAGAATGACCCCTGGTTCAGAAACAGCAAGAAAATGAGGAAGTAAGTTCTGTCAGCACCCTATATAACTTTGAAAATGACCCTGAACATCAGGAGAGAATGGAGTGGGCTGGCTGGCACCTTGATTTCAGCCTGGGAAGACACTGAGCAGCAGACCTCGCTATCCTGTGCCTAGAGTCCTGCCCCACAGAAACTGTGAGCTAATCAATGTTGCTCCAAAGTTGCTAAATGTGTGGGAATTTGTTACACAGCAATAGAAAGGGTTGCAAGAGGATATACTGAACACCATTTTGTTATTATACAGGCCAATGTGCAAAGGTCCTACAACCTCAGAGAAACAGTACATCCACCAATCAGAGGAGGGAAGGGGACACAGCGGTCATGCTGGCTCAAGGGCGGTTAACTCTCTAGACTCTTCTGGATCAGTTACTGCGCAGAGCCAGCGAGAAGCACCAGAAGTTTTAAGTGTCGGCAACATTAACAAGACACAGTCTTGATCATCTTAGACACAGGGGAACCTCAACAGCTACACCAGACCCAAGCACAGGCTGCCCCTAAAAGACAGTGACTTCTGTTCAAGTTAAAAGATGCATAGCTACCAGCATGAGGTGAGACTAGAAACAACACCGTGCTTTTTAAGCAGTAAAACCACATCATTTACTGTCTGTACTTGAACTAGGTAACAGAACCCAGAGACCTTGGAGCACAGAGACCAAAGCTGCATTAGGCTGTGCATGTGCGAAGGTCAGATTACAACAGGATACCTTAGAGGCTGGGTGGTAATTTCAACAGGTGAGCTGTCAGTTGGTGGATGGAAAACCTTGTAAAGGTCCAGAGGAGCCCAAAGTCGAAGGATGAGGTGTAGCTGCTGACCGATGAGAAACAAGAGCAAAAAGACCAACTAGGGCAGAGCAGTTACGGGCAGGTATACCTGTAAGTGTGCACAAGTTTCTGTATTTACTGTGGAAGGAGCTTATATTTAACATGAAAGTAAATCCTTTGTCTATAAAAGAACCTTCTAAAGCACTGAGTTTGTTATAAAACCAGGACAGTTCTCAACACCATTACAACTGGAAGCACCCAGAACACTTCGCTGTTAATGACCCTGAACATGAGGAGAGAGAATGTAAATCACAGGGTCATTAATGTAAATCACGAGGACAGCTGTAGAATTCCGTGACCATGTTATTTACTTTCCCATGACTTATCCCAATTTCAAGAACTTTTAGACTCCACGCTTGCAGGTTTTGGTTCAGAAAGCATGTCAGACCTAAGTGCTGCCAGTGGCAAGATCCATTTGTGAGCCACTGCAAGCTCCAACATTTCCCCCAGGAAGCAGGCTGCCTGCAGGTGCTGATTCTCACTCTCATGAAGACATTCTGTCCTGTTCAGACAACACAGGTTTCTCTGCTTCCATGTGGCTAATTTTTCCAACTCCATATATAGGGCCCACTGCACACCTGTCCCCTTCAATTAGCATAGAGAAAAATCTGCTCTCCAAGCTCTCGCCAGAAAGGCCGACTTTTATTTAAATGCTACTTCCTGCCAGAGCTCTCATGATATTTGACAGACATGGAATTAGGGGGATAATGTATCCGTTCTCCCAGGAAGTCTAAATCTTATCAAATTAGATATCTGGTCCTTAAATTGCTTGTCACCATGGTCCATGGCAGCAGAGCAAAAGACCTTCAGTCCTTCCTATCCCTCCTGGTTTAAGAAGTAACAACAGATTGGGCCAATCATGGTCCATCTCAAGATGCTCACGGCCATGAACTACACCTTGAGACACCCGAGTTAAATGATGTGAAAGCTGTGTTATTTGTCTATCTTTAAGATGAAATGCCTTTGCTAAATTATCTCAGGCATGTTGATGTCATACCTCAGTTTTCTTGAAAAGTGGATGTAAGGAAGGGACACATGAAGAATATTTTGACAAACCTGCCCTGATGATGACATTGTCCATTATATTTGCTCCTTGCATAGGAGCCAATAGTTCTCTGACCAGTGTTTCTAAATGGTTAGAACATCGACCCACACACCAAAGGGTCTCAGGTTAAATTCTGGTCATTTCCAGTCAAGGGCTTCTGCTCCTACCAGGTTGGGGAGTGAGCAGAAGGCAACTGATGGATGTATCTCTCTCACATCAATGTTTCTCTCTCCCGCTCTCTCTCATTGCCCCCTCCATCCTACCCTTTCACTCTCTACAAATCAATGGAAAAGGTATCCTGGGGTGAGGATAACAACAAAAAGGGGACAATAGAAGAAACTGCTTAAAAAATGTAATACCATAAAAAATAACAGATTTATCTAGCTAAAATAAGTGTTTTTCTTATTAATCCTCACCCAAGGACATGTATTTTTATTGATTTTAGAGAGAAAGGAAGGGGGAGAGAAAGAGAGAATGATTAATTGCTTGTCTCCCATATAAACCCCAGTCTAGAATCCTTTTGGTGCATGAGACTATACTCCAGCCAACTGAGCCACTTGGCCAAGGCTAGGTGAACTAAGTTTTATTTTATCATTCAGTGAGAAATACTGGCAGCCAAAAGCTCAGTTATAGTAACTCTATTGACAGTAAGGTCAATGCTCAATTACAGTAACTGTATTAGCTTTGGGATATATTAAATATATATCATATGTCCTTCCTACCTGCATAATTATTTCTATTTGTATTTCAGTGCTCTGCTGATGAAGTACTTTGTACAGATACCTCAAAAGTACCATTTGTGGATCCTTTTAGGTATGTTCGTTGTACATTTTAAAATATTTAAGTGGAACGATAAGTACAAAGCTTTAACAATATATTTTTAAAAGTGCAAATCTTATATTTTAAGAGCCAATATAATATGGTGGTTTTTATATAAAAAGCCATACTCCTTTGTTCAAATCTCAAGCCAGCCACTCCTCACTTTGGACAAGGCCTTTGCCTCTCTGTGATTTAGCTTCCTTTTCTCTGAAATGGAGAAAATAAGAGTATCTTCTTATAGGTCCATTTTGGGGAATAAATGCAGTGATATATATGAAGCACTTAGAACACTAAAAATGATGACCTTAGAGGCTAATGTTAAACTGTATCAGAACATGGTATAATTAAACTTTTAGTTTAGTCATATCCTTTTAGGCTTCTGAACTTTATCCATTCCAATGTAAGATACAATGCTTACCTACTGTGGCAGATGCTGATGAGAGCAGAGATTTGCCCCAGGATCCCCAGCCTGCCCATCTGCCTTCTTGTGGAGGGGAATCCACAGCCTGTTGAAAAACAGATTAGCCACGAGATCAGTAATTCAAAAACATGCATTGGTTTGAAGCAAAGAGGAGGTTTTTGTTTGATTTTTAAATCACCAAGAACCATGTCTCACTGGCTTGTAGTTTATAAAGACCATAAAATATGTACTTTGGAACCAAATTGATTACTAGTGATGTTGGCTTTTGAGGGTTTGGCATGAGTGAGAAGAAGGGAGTTTGATGTTAACCAAGACTCAAATCTCCTATCATCTGGAGAAGGCTATGGGGGGAAAGGATTTAATATATTAGGGTACAAGAGTGATTGGAAAAAGTTCAAAACAACTTTGACTCATGCAATTTGTAGAGAAGTAAACAACTGTGCTCCTCAAGATAGAGTGAATTTTCAAATCTCTAGGAGCTTTGCCATAGGTGATAGGCAAAGTGTCTGGGAAAGCATCAATGAGCCTGGAATGGAAGCAGCAACAGGTAGCCTTTAAGGTAGACACCTTTAACCATCTCTCTCCCTGTCCATGGGCTCAATAGATTTAAATCCTTTTGCTTAGGTGTTTGAATTAGGACTGAGAGACTCTGGTTGCTAGAAAAGAAGATGAAAACTCAGGGAATGTAGGGTGACCATATTCTATCCACCACGCAGACTAAGAATTAAGAGAAAGCAGAGTGAGCAGAGTGAAGGAGATATATTCAGAGGATCTATTCAAATTCCTGATACTTTCTCAGCCCTGGTTCCTCTATCTCTTGTAGGTTCTGCTGCATTCCAATCTTGGGGTTCCATGAGATTCCTGCATGATGTGTGTGTGTGTGTGTGTGTGTGTGTGTGTGTGTTGATTAATAACTAAAATTCATCTGTTTTCTTAAGTGTGCAATACTTGCAACCAATGCATTCTGATCCATTTAGTAAAACCATGTCTTTCTCTTATTATCCTGGAACTAGAGGCCCAGTGCACGAATTTGTTTCTCTCTATGTGATTAAGGAGAGTTAATACACTTAAGAGTGACAGCTTCTGACTCAAATTTACAATACTTACATTCTGACAGCTGGTAATTGACCAACAAATGGAAAAAAGTGTGAAATAAATTTGGAAATTTTTGCAGTATAACGGATGGGGTCCAGCAGACCCCCCTTGATTGGGGCCGAATGGGCCAATCCAGCTAGGGGTAGGAGCCTTGGGCAGTTGGCTGGCCCTGCTCCCTGTTCCAATTCCCGGTTGAACTCGAGGTCATAGGGACAATTTTCATATTAGCCTTTTATTATATCGGCTACATTCTGAGAAACGAGACAAGAACATATTAGGACTTGGAGAATCACAGCTCTTTCACTCCAAAAAGAAAGAAAGTAGTTGCCCTGTTTCCCTTAAAGTAAGACATCCCCAGAAAATAAGACCTACTTCCAGTTTTGCCTCTCTCTGTAATATGAGGTATCCCCCCCAAAATAAGACCTCCCCGATAATAAGGTTTCCCCCGAACATAAGGCCTCCCTGGAATATAAGGCCCCCGGAGCTACCATAAGGCATCTGGCTCCTGATTTAAAGAGACCTCCCACTGCCTGAACAGCTCCGGCTGCGCTGTGGCCAATCACTGAGCTGGTTTGTGATGACAACTACCACCGTACCATATACAGGTAATAAATTTCCTTTTTTTTTTTTGGTTCAACAATAAATGTGTACCATATTTTTCTTCATGGAAAAATAAGACATCCTCTGAAAATAAGACCTGTGCATCTTTGGGAGCAAAAATTATATAAGACACTGTCTTATTTTCGGGGAAACAGGGTAAGGAAGAAGTGAAAAAATTCTTACAAAGTTTATAAATTCTATAACTTTTGACCAAGGCTGGTCCATTAGTCATCTCCAACTCTCTTTTCCCTGCTGCCTGCCACTCTTTCAGATAAGAGTGGATGTGTGGCCTGACCAGTGTGTCTTGATGGGTTGAGTGTCATCCCAGGCATGTAGATGATTCTGGTTTGATTCCCAGTCAGGGCCCAGGCCCGGATTGTGGGCTCAATCCCCAGTAGGGGGCATGCAGGAGGCAGCTGATCTCTAATTGATGTTCGTTCTCTCTCTCTCTCTCTCTCTCTCTCTCTCTCTCTCTCTCTCTCTCTTCCTCTTTTCCTTCCTCTCTCTAAAATCAGTACAAACATATTTTTAAAAAATACTTTTATTTATTTCAGAGAGGAAGGGAGAGGAGAGAGATAGAAACATCAACGATGAAAGAGAATCATTGATTGGCTGCTTCTTGCACGCCCCACACTTGGGATCAAGCCCACAAACCAGGCATGTTCCCTGACTGGGAATGGAACCGTGACCTCCTGGTTCATAGGCTGATGCTCAACCACGGAACTATGCCGGCTGGGCCAAACATATATTTTTTTAAAAAAACAGTAAACATGTGAAACAGTTTTAAATTAATGAAATATAACTGGGAATGCTTTGTTTTCATAATGAATTATAAAGTTATGGCCAGTGCCAGTTCTTTCCCTCTCCCTTTATCCTGCCCTGAACGTGGACATAATGCTTGAAACAGAAGCAGCTATTTTGGCTGCCATAGGGAAAGGCCAGGGAATTCCAGACACCGGTGCTGCTACTGCTGAGCTGCTAACCCAATGTGAGTAGCTGCCTGTCTACATTCTTTCTCAGGTGAGAAAAAAACGCACACCCAAACTGCTATTTTATAAGCAACTATAAGTTGGATTTTAGTTACTTGTACTCAAATGCATTCCTAACTGGTTCACTTAAAAAATATCAAACACCACCCACCAGTGTACACTGCTGGTCAAGAGAAAAGGTTATAAAATTAAATTGCTGGGGTTTGACTGTAGGCTGTGCCATTTTGGGCAAAAGGTTACTCCAGTCCTTTAAGCCATTGTTTACTGCATTACAGAACACAAGGTAGGGCAGTATAAGCGCCTTACTATTATAAGAACGAATGGCCTCTGAGGTTTATTGTAGAGATTAAAAGAAATAATTCATGTAAAGCTGTGAGCATAGTTCCTGGCACTTAAAAAATGCTTCATAAAGGTTAACTAGTAATAATAATAATGATTATTAATAACAGTAATAAGAAACTACATTTTTAACACTAAGAAGTAAAAAGCTTTGAAAGTTGGCTGACATTTTTTTCTGTTGGGAACAATGAAAAGCCTGTTAACATGAATGGAAATACTCATGATTCATGACTGTGAGCTTTCATTTTCGGAGTCTGCATTGATTTACTTCACTCTGCCAATGGAAGCCAATGGCAATTTTATACCATCATGAAGACAGATGTAAGCTGGTGATTAATATCATTCTTTTATGGAAAAAATCACTACCTATGTGATTAAGGAGAGTTAATACACATACGGGTGACAGCTTCTGACTCAGATATACAATACTTAATATGTTCTGACAGCTGGTAATTGACTAGCAAATGGAAATAAGTGTGAAATAAATTTGGAACTTTTTGCAGAATAATAAGTGACAACTTCAATTGATTTATTAATAAAGCTTCTTTGACACTAAATGTGACCTCCTCATCAGCTGCGAAGATTTATCAGTGGCAAATATTCAAATGACAAACTGTGCACATTTAATACAAAAACCATATAAAGTAGATGTTCAGCATGAATTATAATTCTATCTCACCATGAGTATTGTGTCCACTTTAAATGGCTTTAATGTCAAACTTTTGAGACGATAAAGTAGACAGATTGGACCCACTCAGATTTTCCATGACCAAATATAGTTATTTTAAACCTTTTTTTTCCTCACCTTCTTGCTATGCAACCCCCACCTCCTTTATTAGGTAACTTCACATCCTATTTCACAGAGAACTCAGAAGTCATTAGATGAAAACTCTCTGAATTCCCTCCTCCCTCCCCATACAATCGCAGAAGAATGACCTCATCTCTTACAACTCAGATTTGGCTTGATCAAGAGGAATATCAAAACTCAACTGGAGGAGAAACCAAGAGGGCAGCATAGGTGAACACCCAAACTGTTGCCTCACACAACAATTTCAAAACTACAGCTAAAAAACAGAACGGACATCATCCAGAACCACAGGAAGCTCACTGAGTGGAAATTCTACAACTAGAAGGAAAGAGAGGGGCTCACAGAGACTCAGAGGAACTGCAAAAAGCTGAGGTACGGAGATAGGTGCGTGGAGCGGATGGGTGGCGGAGTGCCTGGCTGGCTTCCTCTAGCAGGAGGAAGACAGAAACTCCTGACCTCACTGAACCCCAGTTCTGACTGCACTGAACCCCAGTTCTGGGCGAGAGTCATACAGGGGGAGTCTGGACTGTCAAGAAAAGAGAGGAGTGGACAGAAACTCAGGGGAGCCATGAAAGGCAGAGGTCTGGAGGCGCCCAAGTGCACACAGAGAGGACTGACTGCTGACTGTGCCACTGGCTTTCTCCCGACTGTGCTGAACTCCAGTTTCAACAGCACTGAATTCCAGTTTCAGGAGAGACCCTGAGGCGGGACCCAGACTCATACGGGTCTCCAGAGCGCATGGAAATTCAGGGGAGCCGAGAAAGGCAGAGGTCTGAAGATGCACGTGCGTGCATGCTTGCAGAGAAGCCTGCAGTGATTACCAAGGGACACTGAGACCCAGGGGCCTATAGGGCAGGCTGATGGGAAGCCAAGGCTGTCTGCTCAGTCCTGAGACTCTGCCCCATACAAGTTGAGCACAGAAGTTTTTGCAATTTTGCAAGTCTTGTCTCAGAATTTCTCCCGGCATAGACACAGCTGATCCTCACAGCCAATTGGCCTGGAGGTTAATTCCCCCCAGTGATACCAACAACAAACAAGACTTAACTGCAACAAGGCTGTATACATAGTCCACAAAGGGGTGCACCAAGAGTGTCACCTCAGATAATTGGGGAGGCGGAGCTACTGGGTCATATAGAACAACTAGCACACAAAGCTACTCTACCAACTCAGGGAAGCAGCCAAAATGTGGAAACAAAGAAACAGATCACAAAAGAAAGAAATGGAGGAAAGCCAATAACTGGATATAGAGTTCAAAACTATGGGGTTATAAGGTTTTTCCAAAAATTTGAAGGTAGTGTAAGGAGCCTCTGGGACAACTTCAAGCATACCAACATCAGAATTATAGGGGTGCCAGAAGAAGAGAGAGAGCAAGATACTGAAAACCTATTTGAGGAAATAATAACTGAAAACTTCCCCCACCTGGTAAAATAAATAGACTTACCAGTCCATGAAGTGCACAGAACCCCAAACAAAAGGAATCCAAAGATCATACCAAGACACATCATAATTAAAATGCCAAGAGCAAAAGACAAAGAGAGAATATTAAAAGTAGCAAGAGAAAAACAGTTAATTACATACAAGGGAGCACCCATATGATTGTCAGCTGATTTCTTAACAGAAACTATGCAGGCCAGATGGGAGTGGCAAGAAATATTCAAAGTGATGAATAGCAAAAATCTACACCAAGATTACTCTACCCAGCAAAGCTATCATTCAGAATTGAAGATCAGATAAAAAGCTTCACAGATAAGAAAAAACTAAGGGAATTCATCACTACCAAACCAGTATTATATGAAACTAGAGGCCCGGTGCACAAAATTTGTGCATGGGGAGGCAGGAGTATCCTTCAACCCAGCCTGCTCCCTCTCCAATCTGGGACTCCTTGAGGGATCCCAGGTAGGATTGGGCCTAAATGGGCAATCGGATATCCCTCTCACAATCCAGGACTGCTAGCTCCCAGCTGTTCACCTGCCTTCCTGATTGCCCCTAACTGCTTCTGCCTGCCTGCCTGATCACCCCCTATCCACTCCCCTGCCAGCCTGATTGATGCCTAACTGCTCCCCTGCCAGCCTGTTTGCTCCTAATTGCCCTCCCCTGCAGGTCTGGTCACCCCTAATTGCCCTCTCCTGCAGGCCTGGGTCCCCCTCAACTGCCCTTTGCTGCAGGCTTGGTAACCCCCAACTTCCCTCCTCTGTCGGCCTAGTCACCCCTAACTATCCTCCCCTGCAGGCTTGATCACCCACAACTGCCCTCCCTTGCAGGCCTAGTCCCTCCCAACTGCCCTTCCCTGCTGGCCTTCTTGTGGTGGCCATCTTGTGTCCATATGGGAGCAGGATCTTTTGACCACATGGGGGCAGTCATCTTGTATGTTGGAGTGATGGTCAATCTGCATATTACTCTTTTATTAGATAGGATAGAGACCAGGTGCACGGTGTTCCCTTGGGGCATGCAGTGGCATAGGTGATGGGCCTGTGGTAGTTTGCAGGCTGGCTATATCCCCTGGCAACACAAGTGTTGGCCCTGGTATCTGGGATTTATTTATCTTCTACAATTGAAACTTTGTAGCCTGTAGAGGAACCAAGCCTTCTGCTCACACAGCTACTGAAACTTTGTTGCCGTAAGTGAAGGCTTGGACTGGCCAGGGTTTGCAGAAAGCTTGGCTTCCTCCATTGCCAGGGGCAACTGAAGCCTCCCTCCTGCTCTCTCTGTAGCCATAGCCATCTTGGTTGAGTTAATTTGCATACGTGTTCTGATTGGCTGGTGGGTGTGGCAGAGGTATGGTTAATTTGCATATTTGTCTTTTATTAGATAGGATGCTGAAAGGTACTCTTTAAGAAGAGAAAGAAGAAAAAGGTAAAGATAAAAATTATGAGCAACAAATACATATCTATGTACAAGTGAATCTAAAAATCAAGTGAATTAAAAATCGGATGAACAGAATAAACTGGTGAATATAATATAATCAGGGGCATAGAAAGGGAGTGAACCAACAATTCTCAGGGGGAAAGAGGTGAGGGGGCTGTGGGAAGAGACTGGAAAAAAATTGTACACCTATAGATGAGGACAATTGGAGTGAGGTATGGGCAGAGGGTGGGCTGGGAACCAGGTGGAGGGGAGCTATGGGGGGGGGGAGGAACAATTGTAATAATCTGAACAATAAAGATTTATTAAATTAAAAAAATAGTTCTTCAAGCTTTAGTATATTTGTTTGTTTAATGACATTGACTTTTAGAAGACTGAAGCCAACATTTGGTAGAAAAAAACCTGTATTCTGCATTTTTCTGATAGTTTCCTTGTGATATTACTTAACACACGTCCCTTCCATCCCCTGTATTTTTTTCTTGTAAACTGCAAGTTCATTCTAAGGGCCAGAATGGGAAATTTGAGAGGGACATTTCAAAAGTGATTTTTATTTAATATAACTTCAATCAGGACACATAGAATGCCACGTTGTTCAATAACAATGATGCTAAATGCAGTCACCTGGCTAATGTCACGACCTACAAGCCCTTCCAGTGTAAAGCTGAGGGATTTTCTTGAAAATCCGCCTGGCAGGTGCAGATACCTGCAACCTTGTACTGAATGATATAAGCATCTGTTGAAATATATTTGATTGCACATAGAATTTGACAGTTGCAAAATGAGGAATTTCTAAATTGTTTATTTGCAGGCAGACCTCGGGAAACAAGAGCTTTTCCTTACCTACTGGGGATGAATTCTAGTTCCTTTTAAAGGGCAGGGTAAGAGCCTCTTTCTGTTTGCTGACTTTCAGAGTAAGAAGTCGCTAGTCACTTTCAATGGTGGCAAATCAGTTTTTTGTCCCTCCTGCTTGGAAGAGTCCTATGGACTTTTATTGATTCAACTTTTTTATTTATTTACTCAGTTTTTATTATATATATTTTTGTTTGTTTGATTTTTTATAATCAGTTGCAGTCATTTTTGGTGCCCAAATTGCCCAAATTCGGCCAGCAGGAGCTCCTTCATGCTGGTTGGCTCCTGTGTCTTTTGAGATATGCCATCATTCTCTGTTTTCTTTCCTGTCTGGGGCACATGAAAATGTCCTGGGCTTACCTTATAACTCCCAACCCTGACCTGGAACCATCCATTTCTCCTAGAAGCCCTGGGACCTTTTATTGGAGAAGAGTATCTGAAAACCAAGATCTCTGAACTCCGTGAACTCGATGCCACTGGAGTATCGTTGGAGTATCAAGCTCTTTGTGGCTAAAGCTAAGAAAGAAATGTATTTATTTAAATCACAAATTGATATAATACTTCCAATTCAAATTTAATATTACATGGTTTCCCTTAACGTTTTTATTTTATATTTGTACTTTTTTCTGACATAGAAAATCTCAGTTCCTAGTATCAATAACATATTTACTTACTTGTCATAGTCATATATATATATACATATATATATATATACACACACACACACACATATATATGTATATATGTATATATATGTTAGATTTAAAACTGAAATATATGATTCCTTGGTGAATTTTAGATATTGGGGGATGATTTCTTTTTTGTTCTTAGAATATATTTGATTAAAGATGAACAGTAAGAGTACTGTATTCCAAAGTCACTTGAAAAAATTCTTTTCTATGTATCTCATTCATATGATACATAGTTGGAGTAATTTGTCAGTTTGATTTTAAATTTGATTTGCTTTTATTTTTCTTTGCAATTAAATTTTATTTTTGAACTAAAAAAAAGCAACTCAACTGGAGATGATTTAAACGTCTATAACTATTGTGCAGTCATAAGGATGGGAAAGAAGTCAAGATTCCATTAAGTTCAAATGTCTTTAAATAGAAAAGAACATGTATATCTCTGCTATCTTATTTAAAGATCTTCCGATAAAAAATGCATTTATTTACTTTAGGCTAAAAAGTTAATTGGTATCATGAGACAGAAAAATGTACAAATTTTAGATTCTATAGAATTTAAAGGCCTTTAACATTTAAATAGAAAATAAATTTACCCGCCTTAAGATCAAAGATAACCTTGTTGTCCTATTTCCTTGAGTAGATCAAGAATCACGTACTGTGTACAACATGTGTCTAGGGATGTGCATGATGAGAGCTACCCTTTTTAGGTTTTGTAACTCATGACATAGCTTCTCTAAAAGGGGACTTGGTGTGACATTTGGGAGCATGGGAATTGCTCTGGATGCCTCTAGCTCTGTCACAACATTGGCTGGAAAATGGCTTCAGTTATTTTCAGGTAATTTTCTTCCTTGGTGAGTATGGATCATCTAACTCTGGGAAGACTTAAAATTAAATATAGAAAGGCTGAAAGCATCAAAATCAGATTATTAATATTTTTGTGCATATTTGGTCTTTTCTGTACTACTAAGGTTTAAGAAATCTGACCGATTAGATCATCAATTTTTGAAAACCAATTAAAATGAATAATTGAATTATCAGACTTTTGATTTTAAGGTGAAATCTTTCTAAAATTATGCATTATATTATTATAATATCTAAGAAGTCTTTAGGTCCACTCTATGAACTTAATTTAATATATTTGTAACAATTCTTAAGCATTCAGCAAGGTTTTATTTAAATGAGGTACTTAAAAAAGGAAACTGAGCCCTAGCCAGTTTGGCTCAGTGGATAGAGCAGGCTGAAGGTTCGATTCCAGTCAAGGGCATGTACTTCGGTTGTGGGCACATCCCCAGTAGGGGGTGTGCAGGAGGCAGCTGATTGATGTTTCTCTTTCATTTATGTTTCTAACTCCCTAACTTTCTCCCTTCCTCTTTGTAAAAATAAATCAATAAGATATATATTTTTAAAAGGAAATAGAACATATTAAATGTATAAATGTTTTAAAATATTGAAAAATGTTTAAGTTGGTAAAAAGGACCAAGCATTAATCCAAAGCCCCTTGAAAGTGATTGTTCATTGTGCTAGATTTCTAAATATAAATTTGTGAGATGAATAAAAGTCTTGGAGAACTAAAATTTCAAATTTGTGACTGTAATAAATTGAACACTAACTACTTAACCCAAATTAAAGTCTGTGTAGTCCTTTTTATGCACAAAAACACACTGGCTTACACCAGTGTGTGCTATTATCTGAATCTCTATTAACATGTGATGATTTGCTAATTAGCATACTGAGGTGCAGAAACGGGTTTTAACTGGTAAACATGATGGAGTGTTAATTAGCATTCTGAATATCTGAAAGGAATTCTAGATGGTGAAATTAAAAGTATTTGAGATTTTTAGATGATTAAATATATTTTAAATCTTCTTCCTACCTTTACATGAACAGGATGTAAGAAGGGAGGTTGCCCTATGTTAAATGGTTTTCCATCCAGCTCTGAACTCTGGGGATTCTGGCTTATTGATGTCAGTGATAAGAGGAAAAACCTGCTTCCACAATTCTAGGCATTTGCCTTGAGTGAACCTTTTTCTCAGGCTGGTGGTCAGAGCACCTAAAAGGACAGAACCAAAGGGTGTTCTCAAGCCGACAAAAGAAAAAGTTTTTATAAACTGTTAACAAGTTTCTTGTTAATTGATGTTTAATTTTAAAATATCAGTGTGGTACAAGGTGATTTGAGATTTGATTTCACTTATTGAATGTGATGGGGGAGACTGTGAAAAGAAGAGGTAATTCCCAACATCTCAACTTCTTTGTTGTCTATCACAACCTATCAAAAGGAATCTAAGAGTACGTATGACAAAATTGTATTAGAAATAGGAGCCTCTCGGGGCCAAGTCCTTGGTCTCTGTTCTTCTTCTTCTTCTTTTTTTTTTAATAACAGTTGGTCAATCTCCCCATTCCAATTCCTTAAATAGTATCCAAGTACTCATGGCTTCCAGACTCTCTCTCTCTCCTGGGCTCCAGACCATTAGAACCAACTGCTTACAGAATGTCTTCACTTAGGTGTCCCAAAGCATGTTCAATACTGAACTCCCCATCTTCTCAATCTTACCCCATCCCCCAACTACCTTTCTGTGTCCCAAATACTGGTCCACAGACTGCAAGAGTATCATCTGGGGGAACTTCTTAAAAATAAGAGTCTTGGCTTCCATTGTGATCTGTTGAATAAGAATCTCTAAATGTAGAGCCCGGGAATCTGAATTTTAAACAAACTTCCCAGGTGATCCCAATACACCACCAGGTTTAGGAACCACTGCCCCCTCTCGCCAAATGGCACCAGCATCATCATGTAGATCAGGCTTAAAAGAGGAAATACTCAAACAGAATTGGAGCAAACTCTACTCATTGAAGAGACAAAAACCTGTTATCTTGGTCTATGTTCTCTCTTCTGACTTAAACATTCTGCTTTTCCTTTTCTAGGGAAAGAATTACCTGGTGATAGCCTATGTTTTCCCTGGAGAGTGCTTTACCTTCATAATTAGCCTTATGCACTGGTGTTGAATAATAGGGATGGTATTCTTTATTCTGGGTCACATTTCTTGGTGTTAAGAATTTAGAGACTTTTGGTATAGATAGGATCTTTTGGGGGCGATGGACTAGCATATAATAAGGTCCTACAAGATCTCTGGGAATAAATGTCACTCCTGATTAGCACTGAAGACAAACACCTCTGAACTGAGGCTAAAGCTTTCCTGACTCCTTAACACTGATTTAAATGTTCCATTTCATGCTTATCCTCGTGCCTGTCCCATCTAGTATTATAGGACATGCTGTCATTGCTTTATACCACACCGCCTTCCCCAACTAGACTGTTGGCATCCTGAAGATAGTTTCATCACTCAGATTCCTGGGCATCATACATGGTGTCATGGGACTGCCAGAGGCCTTGGAGAATCTAGTCCAACATGTCTCATGGATGCTGTAGAGTGGATTCCTGCAGGAAGCTCCAACTCAATGGCTTCCATTCTGTACGTAAGGATGGATGAGAAAGAGGAGGAGCACCAAACATGAGACGGCTTCCATGAGACATAAGCTGTGAATGGTGTGACCCTTCAAAGCAGAGGTGCCCGCTGAGCAGCTGGCATGGCAGAACCACGGGCTTCTTCCTCTTTTCTAGGCCCCTCCTGCTCATACCACCCTCCCTGCTGAGTTATGGCTACCCTGCTGAGTCAGGCAAAGGTGAAGCTAACGATGCTAAGGATTTTAAGGGACCTCATACTCAAAGTAGCTGCAGACACAAGCCACTTAGAGAAAGGTATAAGCATTTAAGCACAACATTACAAAATGCAGTGTGTCCTAGAAGATACTGGTTTATAATTCTGTCTCAAAAGGCTATTCTTCCAGGTTTTGAGTTGTTTTTCTGTTTGTTTTTTTTTTTGTTTTTTTAGCAGACATTTTTCCATAGAAATTTTTAAAATGGGGTGATGAAATGCTTTTACCTGGGATCCAATAGACTTTTGAATTTGGCTGGGATCCAATAGGCTTTTGAATTTGGCTGTTTTTCTATAGGACCTGCCATTCCTCGGGGCCTGTGTTCATGATCCAAACAGTCAACTTGTAAATGAACGTATGATGCAAGATTTTTTGTAGAGTTCATCCTCTTATGGATCAGAAAAACAGTTGTTTTCTTTCTTTTTTTTCCTCACTCATGGAATATAATGAACAACATAAACTGATGAACAAAAACAGATCCAGAGACAGAGAAGTATCGATCAGACCATCAAACCTCAGAGGGGAGGTAAGGGAAGGTAGGGGTAAGGGGAAGATATCAATCAAAGGACTTGTGTGCATGCATATAAACCTAACCAATGGACACAGACACCAGGGGAGCGAGGGCATGAGATGGGGGGTGGGAGGGCAATGGGGGGATAAGGACATATATGTAATATCTTAATAATAAAATAAAATAAAATAAAATAAAATAAATGGAAGGAGTTAAGTAAAAATAAAAATAAAGCAAGAGAAAACACCCCACAAAAAACAAACAAAAAAAAAAAAACAGTTTTCATCATTGTGAGAGGACTTCTTATAAGTTTCCAACAAAGACAAAACAAATGAAAAATGCTTGAAGATGAGGCACAAAACTAACTTCTAACATTAACTTAAAAGACCAGAATAACAAAAGAGATAGTAGAATGCTCTTTTCTGGTAATCCTTTAAAAAAGGCTAAATTTGCAACTACCTAGAAGAGTTTGAACATGACCAGGGTGAAAGCGATACCCTTTCCAACCAGCCCGATCAGCTTTCTGCCTTTTTCAGAACAAACATACTCAGAGGTGTGCCTCCCACACCTTGGTTCTACCTGAGCTCCAGAGGGCAATGCCACGTATACAGGCAGAGCCACGGTCCCAACTCTGTGGCCAATATTTGCACTTCCATCCAAATACGTTTGTGATAGTTCATTATGAGGAAATGCTCACCTTTCGCAAAGTCCTTGAAAGCGAACAGTGTTGTGCAGACGGAGGAGGGAGGTATCTACCTGCCTACTGGCTCATTCTTGCAGCATCAAGGAGATTTATAAAATGCTGTCAAAAAGCAGGATCCATTCAATTTGCTCAAAAAATGTAAGAAGGCAGATGTATAGGAGCATATTGACTTTTTATTGTGCTATCTTTATTAACAACCATAGAGTTATTAGAAGTCAGAAATTGAATGTATAACCTGGGCATCATATTGACTTTTTATTGTGCTATCTTTATTAACAACCGTATAGTTATTAGAAGTCAGAAATTGAATGTGTAACCTGGGCACCAGGAACATATATTTTGAATAGGTAGGACTTATGTAGTTTAAGTCATCTCAGGATGTTGTGGCTAAGATATATTTTTATTAATCAACAAAGGTATTTATTAACAGTAGCACTTATAGCCGTAGCCAGCTTGGCTCAGTGGATAGAGCATCAGCAGCCTGCGGACTGAAGGGTCCCAGGTTTGATTCTGGCCAAGGGCATATGCCTGGGTTGTGGGTCCTCGATCCCCAGTGGGGGGGGGGGGTGCAGGAGGTAGCCAATCAATGATTCTCTCTCATCATTGATGTTTCTATCTCTCTCTCCTTCTCCCTTCCTCTCTGAAATCAATAAAGAAATATATTTAAATAAACAGTAGCACTTTAATAAAAATTAGGAACCAATGCTCCCCACAATGCTCCCCACAATAGAAAGATAGCGGATGCAGAGGGTTCCAGAGTCAGGTATTTAGGTATTTATAGAAAGAGAAGATATAAATATGTATCCTGTTGGTTCTGTTTCTCTGGAGAACCCAGACTAGCACAGACCCTGGCATGAGTATTTTTTGAAATATTCAGCTACGGTTGGGAACCTCTAGTCTGCGAGTTCAAGCCCTATGGGGCCCAGCTGGCTTCAAAGGGTCTGAGAAATCTCTGGACTCAGAAACGAAAGTGTGCATTTCTGTTGGCCCTATCTGATCCAACTCCTAGCTGACATCCTTGCAGAATAATTGTTTGGTTTACCATCTCATTCTTAGAACAGTTCTAAGGAAACTCAGAGGCTGATTTTCTAGGACCGGATGAAAAAGGTGAAGGGGCTGAGAAGTAGACTGGTAGCTCCAGAATAGTCATGGGGATGTGAGGTACAGCCTAGACAATATAGTCAATAATATTGTAATAACTATGTTGGGTGCCAGGTGGGTACTGAGAATATTTGGGGGCCAGGAGGGGGGGAGGAGCACTTTGTAAAGTGTATGACTGTCTAACCACTACCCTGTACACCTGAAAGCAATACAAAACAATACCCGATGTGAACTGTAATTGAAAAATCAAAAATCAAAATAAAAAAGGAAATTGATTTTAAATAAAAGAATCATAAAACATCAGTTAGAAGGACATCTTCATGTGCAAACTTTTCCTTTTATAGAGGGGAAAAGTGAGGCACAGAGAAGTCAGGTGTCTCGCCCAAATGAACAGACTTGATGGTAGGTTGGAGGAGGAAAGCCCAGGCCCCTGGCTACCTGTTTAGTTCCCCTCCCACAGGGCATGCAGCAGAGTCCCTTCCAGGAGATGATCTGAGTGACAGTGCAAGGATGAGCAGGGCTGGGGTGTGGCTGAGGGAAGACTCCCACGCCCCATCCTGTACCTTCACTCTGGAAGGGAGGGTTGGAGGGGAGCAGCCCACCTCCTCCTTCCATGCTGGGTGCCTTCCACCCCCGCCGTCCCCCCTCCCACTGGTCCCCACATGGATGGAGATGAAGATACCAACAAAATCCAGCTCATGTTTGTGTTGATGTGTCACACACCGTGGGAGACAGTGGTGTATCTTTTCCCCACAGAGACAGGTGCAGGTGCTGAAGGAAAAGGGCAGGGAACCTGCCTGCCTCTGGCCCCCTGGAAGGTGGGGCAGTGTATGATGATAAAATAGTGGTCTGCATGTCTAAGATCTCCAGAGTGGATTTGTAAATGTGCATTAAGTTTCAAGTTATATTAAAGAAACATGGACTCGTTTAGGGTGAAATCAGGCTCCTTAATAATTTGGATTCATTCTGTTCAATAGTATAACATTTTCCATTTTACTACTGTGCAGCTTAGTATCTTATGGGGTTATTTAAAATCTCTATGCCTGGTTGCCTTGTCTATAAATTGAGGTTAATGCTATCTAGCTTAGAGACACAAACAACTTTTGCATGGAGTAAATTACATAACATATAAAGTGGCTAGCAGAGTGCCCGGCACCCAGGATGTATCCAATTATTAGTGGCTGTTATTATTATTAACACAATTATCAAAAGGCAAGTATGATAACGACGAGCTGTGCTCATGAGGTGATATCATAGTATATTCTGAACCCCAACCCCCACCCATAGAGCTTGGTACAAATCAGTAAGAACATTTTGAACCAGACTGAATGAACCACTCCTACCGGGTTAATCTGTTCTTTCAGGGGTATTTCAGGTCCAAGTTCTGCCTCGAGGCTGACGGCATCAATGCATTCGGCAAGCACCTCCTCGGTCACGTCTCCATTGGGGGGCGGACCCATGGCACGGGGGTCTTCGGGCTGGTCAGTGTGTGCAGCGTCAGCAATCCCCGCACCCGGGTCGGCTGCACTTTCTTGCGCATCTCCTCGGGGGTCAGCCAGCGTTGGCTCATTTGAAATCATAGCTGACTCACAGTGCACCTCTGCATCTCTAGGTAAAGAATCACTACTGGGCATCTCGGTGATTTCTGCTTGGTCTCCAGGGGCTACCGCGTCACCAGCATCATCAGACATCTTATTATCTGCCAACATAATTAACAAACAAAAACTCCCTGTTTTAATCGGAATTGTTGAGCTTGAATTCAAAGCCCTGAATGATTAAATTAAGCCTGCTGGAGTAAATCAATAATAAACCTTATGTAGCCTTAGAGTGGATTGAATAAATATCCCAAATATATCCTGATTCCTGGAATCTGTGAATATTATCTTATATGGCCAAAAAAAAAAGGGGGGGGGGACTTTGCAGATGTGATCAAATTAAGGATCTTACAATGGGGACATTATCTTGGATTGTCTAGGTGGCTCCTAAATGAAATCCTAAGTGTCCTTATTAAAGAAAGGCAGAGGGAGATTTGACTACCAAGAGGAAAAGGGGGTGTGATGACAGAAGAGTTTGGAGTGATGCACTTTGAAGACAGAGGAGGGGGCCATAAGCCAAGGAATACAGGTGACTACTAGCAGCTGAAAAGGACGAGGGAAACATTCTCCTGAGAGACTCTACAGGAAACCAGCCCTACCAATACTTTGACATTAGTCCAGTAAAACTCATTTTAGACTTCTGACCTTCAGAGCTATAAGAGAATACATTTGTGTTGTTATAAACCAGTAGGTTGTTGTAATCTGTTACAGCAGCAATAGGAAACTAATAAAACCTACAGGGCTATCTTTAACCTTTCAGGGATCTCTTGCTTGCTTTCCACTGATATGCATATGGTAACTAGAAATTACTTATGTGGTAAGACTTGGTTAATTATATTTGTCGCAATGAGAATTAACATAGAAAACTCCTAAGAGCTTATTAAAAAATACTTGACATTTAGCTCTGCCATGTCATCAGAGGTTCACATTGAGAAAGAGACATACATACACATAAGTATGTTTTTGTTGGGTACCAGCTGGTGAAGGCCTGCGCTCTGTTTGAACAGTAATTTAAACAGGGATGCATGTGGATAGAATGGGAAGCAAAGAAGTGGTGTATTCAGCCAAAGGGGAATGGAGCCATTGCAAAACAACCTGGGAAGCAGAAAACTCATTATCTTGTAGATATCACATAGAACCCTGTTGTTCCATCGAACTTTCTCTGAAGATGAAACTGTCTTATATCTGCACCATCCAGTGGGGTAGCTAACAGCCACATGTGGCTACTGAGCATGTGAAATCTGGTTACCGCCATATCAAAAATGTTAACTTTATTTAATTCATTTTATTTAATACATTTTAAATAATTAAAATTTTAATTCTACACAGGCCTCTATGGCTAGTGGTTACCTTATTGGAGAGCACAGATCTAGAAAACCAGTTCAAAATGATAAATGTTTTTTGATCAAAGGAAGACAGTGTTCTCACTACACAAGAAGCCAAGTCTCAGGCAAATCAGTGGGTTTTTTTGTTGACCCTGGTGTTTACCAATTGGTCAAATGTCAGGTTGCTGCTAAAACCATGGGTGTGTGAGACGCTAGTTAACATACTGGCCACCTGGTAGTGAAGTAAACTTAGAAAGAGCTCATTTCCCCAACCCTCATATCCCCTCCAAGAGCAGTAGTCTGGCGATTTCCTTTTCCTGCTACATTCTCCCTCTTGGTGAAGCACATTCCTTTCTGTTTACAGCACTTCCATGTCTTGAATCTCAAACGTCTACGTCCAGTCCATGGAGACAGAAAGTAAATTAGTGGTTTCCAGAGGCTGAAGGGAGAGGAAATGAGGAGTGACTGCTAATGGGTATAGATTTCTTTCTTGGGTGAAGAACATGTTTTAAAATGAGATAGTGATAATGGCTGTGCAACTGTGTGAATATCCTAAAAACCACTGAACTGTATACACTTTAAATGAGTGAATTCTGTGCCCTAGTCCATTGGTCAGCAAATCGTGGCTCGCGGGCCACATGCGGCTCTTTGGCCCCTTGAGTGTGGCTCTTCCACAAAATACCATGGCCTGGATGAGTCTATTTTGAAGAAGTGGTGTTAGAAGAAGTTTAAGTTTAAAAAATTTGGCTCTCAAAAGAAATTTCAATCGTTGTACTGTTGATATTTGGCTCTGTTGCCTAATGAGTTTGCCGGCCACTGCCCTAGTCGGTCTGGCTCAGTGGACAGAACGTCAGCCTGAGGACTGAAGGGTTCCAGGTTCGATTTTGGTTAAGGGCACATGCCTGGGTTGTGGGCTTGATTCCCAGGAGGGGCCATGCAGGAGGCAGCCGATCAATGATTCTCACCATTGATGTTTCTATCTCCCTCTGCCTTACTCTCTGAAATCAATAATATATATATAAATAGTGAATTTTATAGTACGTGAATTTTATGGCATATAAATTACATCTTAATTACTACTCCTGGATAAGTAGCTCTAATGGCCAGTTGGACATCTCTTCTTGGCCAAAAGGAAACTTGATGTCTTATCATTAACAAGAGATCTTCCTCTTAACTTTTGTGTTTCATATAATGATACCCAGATGTCCCCAATTACCCAGGATAATCAAGATTGGAGATGGTCTGTCAATAAATATGATCAATTCCTAATTGAAACAGTAAAGAATGATACAAGGCTGCTGTACAGAAAGGGTAGTTACTGTGGTTCTTGGTGGGGAGGGGAGGGTTTGAGGAAGGCTACTTGAAAAGCCACTGTCATTTGGAAACTTATAGGATCTTTGGGAAAATGTTGTCAGGATTGGCTTAGGATAGAAGTTGGCAAACCATAGCCTGCTGGCTAAATCCACCCTCCTTTTGTTTTGGTAAATAAAATTTTATTGGGACACAGACATGTTCATATGTTTATACACTGCCTATGGCTTCTCAGAGTTGAATGGTTACAACAGAGACCACATGGCCCATAAAGTCGCAAAGCCTAAAATATTTATTATCTGGTCCTTTACAGACAACGTTTGCTGACTTATGGTCTAAGACACTGCGTGACTGCCGTGGCCTAAAGAGTTCTCCTTCGGATGGGAGAATCCAAGATGGCGGCATAGGTAAACACCTACACTGCTGCCTCGCACAACAATTTAAAAACTACAACTAAAAGACAGAATGGACATCATCCAGAACCACAGGAAAGCTGGCTGAGTGGAAATTATACAACTAGAAGGAAAGAGAGGGACTCACAGAGACCTAGAGGAGCTACAAAAAGCTGAGGTATGGAGACACGTGCATGGAGAGAGCAGTGCCTGAGAACCTGGCTGGTTTTCTCTGGCAGGAGGGAGACGGAGACTCTCAACGGCATTGAAACCCTTATCCTACGACACTAAACCCCAGATCCAGCCGAAACTCATACGGGGGTAGTTTGGACTGTGAAAAGGGAGAAGTGCATGGAAATTTAGGGGAGTTGCAAAAGATCAGAAGTCTGGTGCCGCTGGCTTTCATGAGTGGGCGGGAAACAGACCCTCCCAACTGCACCACTTCTAACTCCACTAAACCACAGTTTCGGGCAAAACCCTGGGAACCCAGACTCATATGGTCCCTGAGCGCAGGAGATCCAGAGAGGCAGCAGTCTAGAGGCACTGCGAGAGAGAGAGCGCATGCACAGGGACTGCTCTAGCGATTACCCAGTCACATGAGACTCAGGGACCGTGGAGGGCAGGGCCAACTGGAAGGCAAGGCAGTCCCTTAAGCCCTGAGACTCCATCCATCCCAAGCTCAACAGAGAGGCTTTAGCAGTTTGCAACTCTTGTATCATAAGGCTGATTCCAACACAGAAGTTCTCCCAGCATAGTGAAAATGCCGAGACAAAGGAAGAGATCACAAACAAAAGAAATGGAGGAAAACAAATGACTGGATATAGAGTTCAAAACCACGCTTATGAGGTTTTTCAAGAATATCCTAGAAAAGTTAGCAAGACCCAAGAGGAGATGAAAAAGAACCAACTGGAGATGAGCAAGAACCAACTAGAGATGGAAAAGATCCAACTAGAGATGGAAAAGAACCAACTAGAGACAGAAAAGGACCAACTAGAAATTAAACATACACTGACTGAAATAAAAAATATTATACAGAGACCTAATAGCAGACTAGAGGAAGGCAAGAATCAAGTCAAAAATTTGAAATATAAAGAAGCAGAAAACACTCAACTGGAAAAGCAAGAAGAGAAAAGAATCCAAAAATGTGAAGATAATGTAAGGAGCCTCTGGGACAGCTTCAAGCGTACCAACATCAGAATTGTGGGGGTGCCAAAAAAAGAGAGAGAGCAAGATACTGAAAACCTATTTAAAGAAATAATGACTGAAAACTTCTCACATCTGATAAAAGAAATAGACTTACAAGTCCAGGAAGCACACAGAACCCCATATAAAAGGAATCCAAGGAGGACCACACCAAGACACATCATCATTAAAACACCAAGAGCAAAAGACAAAGAGAGAATCTTAAAAGCAGCAAGAGAAAAACAGTTCATTACCTACAAGGGAGCACCCATATGACTGTCAGCTGATTTCTCAACAGAAACGATGCAGGCCAGACGGGAGTGGCAAGAAATATTCAACATGATGAATAGTAAGAACCTACAACCAAGAGTACTCTATCCAGCAAAGCTGTCATTCAGAATTGAAGGGCAGATAAAGAGCTTCACAGATAAGAAAAAGCTAAAGGAGTTCATCAACTCCAAACCAGTGTTATATGAAATGCTGAAGGGTACTCTTTTAGAAGAGGAAGAATAAAAAGGTAAAAGCCAAAAAATTATGAACAACAAATACATATCTATCAACAAGTGAATCTAAAAATTAAGTGAATTAAAAATTTGATCAACAGAATAAACTGGTGGATATAATAGAATCAGGAGCACGGAAAGGGAGTGGACTGATAATTCTCAGGGGGAAAGGGTGAGGGGTGTACAGGGAGAGACTGGACAAAAATCATACACCTATGGATGAGGTCAACGGGAGGGAGGTAAGGGTAGAGGGAGGGTTGAGAGCCGGGTGGAAGGGAGCTATGGAGAGGAAAAAAGAGAAACAAATGTAATAATCTGAATAATAAAGATTTAATAAAAGAAAAAAAAAAGAGTTCTCTTTCTGAATTTATCCTATCCTCATCTGGGTCCGAGGGGTCCTAGTTTTGGTTCATCGATGGCTGGTCACAGACACTATTTTCTTTGTAAGATAATTTGAAAATCCTTATCATTAACCTGGATTATTAAGAAGCTCCAAACTATTCCACTTTCCTATAAGCAGGAACATAAACCTGGCTATGATAAATATTCGTGGGCAAATAAAAAGCATTAGGAACACTGTCATAAAAGCTCTACCCTAAACATGTTATAATATCACTCATAATGCTAAAATACTCCAGCACATACCAGATACCATGTGTGCGAGTTATTTGTCATTTATACCCTGGCAGTGGTGGGTTAACATCTGAAGCCCCGTGTTCAGGAATATGCTCGCCAGAGGTCTTCAGCTAGCATTTCAAAATCTGTAACTGAGGGTTCACCTCTTGAGAGGGTTCAACTTTCACCCTCTCGCATAGGTACTCCAGGGTATGCTAATTAGCATAAGGAATATTAGAAATCATTTTCACTGATGAAATGGCATTGGGGCTTAAGACAGGTGACTGGCAAGAAGTAACGGACAGGTTCGTTCTGCCCTTCCAGTATCAGGGCACACAACCTCGCCGAGCCCAGCAGCTGTTACCCTGCGGAGTAGAATTTTTCCAGTTCTTCTAGCTGATTTTGGGAGAACACAAAACCTGGAGCTGAAGAGGTTACCCGAAAAGGGGGCATGCAGGAGGCGGCCGATCAATGATTTCTCCAGAGGCCCAAAAGGACAGAGCTAGGACATCCTCAAGCTCCAGGAACGAGCTGTATATCTGAACCGAGTGGGTAGTGTCTGTGCCAGTGGGCGGCAGAACTCTGAGAACTTTGCGGCAATACCACTGGGAAAGGAGGTTTACACAGGAGGAAACCCACAGCCCTCACTCCTCTCTAAACGCCAAACTGCCCAAGGTCAGCTCACCTCAATTCTAGAAAAACTGCTGCAATGAAATCTCTCTTTCTCTGCACCTGCTCTGCATTCAACCAGCAACACAAAGCCAAGAAGATGAGTATTTGAACTGATACTATTAAAAATACTGGCGGACAACTTATACGTGTCAGAAGGACTCTATGTTCACATCTGTTTATGCAGTAAAAATGGGCACTCTAATATCCAGCCCTTCTTTAACTTCCAGTTGCACACACCTCTCATCTCTTTACTTCTATCTCTCACAGGTCTTTATCTCCCCTAAACCAAAAACAGCACCAGAGAGGTCTCTTTTGTTTGTTTTCACAGACCTTTACCTACTCTGGGTGTTACTATGACAGGGGAAACACAATCATTTTTTAACACTTCGTCCTCCTGTCTGAAATCATCAGAAATTGTGTGTTTTGAATACACAGCTGTTGCTGAGCAGTCACTGCTGGCACCCACCCGGCCCACAGCCGTGATGCACACCCTGTTTCCCGGGACAGCCTCGTCCCTGCCTGGATGCCCGTAGGCAGTCCGACTTCAGAATCTCTCCTGCTTTATGGCTGGGAACTCTGATCGCGGCAGCTAAGTCTGTGGCTTTGATGCTGGGGAGACTCAGCCCCAGAAACAAGGAGGCTTCTTCAGTCACCCCCAGGAGAGGAAGGGGGCGCATAAAGGAGCCTTTGTGGCCTGGGAATAACTTCATTTTTTCATGCATAAATGCAATCATCACCTAAAATGCTCCCAGAACGACGCTATGTTTTGGGGAAGCAGCATCATAGTTCCAAAAATAACTTTAAAAGAAACGACGTGATGACTATCCTCCAGAAAATGAACAATGTGTTTATATTTTATTCCTGGTCCGTGAAGGTCCAGGAAATGAATTCAGCTAACACGAACGACTTCAATGATGATGTAAAATAGCATCTCAATTAAGGGAAAGGTGAAACTAGACTGACCTGGTGCAAGGGGATGTGGGAGGGGGGGAGGACCTTAAAAATGTATTTGGTTTTAGGCATGATGGGATAAAAGTTTATGCAAATGTCCAGCATCAGAAACGAATCTACATGGTCAGGATGGACATCGGGGTGGCCGGGCCAAGAGGCCGCATGGAGGACTGGCGAGGGAGGGAGGGACGGGATGCTGAGGTGGAAAGAGCTGTGCTCTGTCCCTCAGTCCCTCTGTGGGCATCGCTCACTCACTCCTGTTGGGCTTCCTCACTTCCTCTCGGTAAGAAGGTAAGGCTGGACGAAATGGTCTGAATACTTTGTTCTCAAACACCAGGCTGATGACAGAGAAAAATGAGGACAAGGTGGCCAGTGTTTCATCAGCTACATTTATTCAATGTGAAGGACTGCCTTCATTTTCCCAATTTAGCTTTCCTTGGGATGGAACTGTCTTTCACTTTTATGAAGCAGTGATGCAGCGGACGGGTTTCTTTCTAATGGCGCTTCCATTGGCAAAATAAGAATGGAGTAACACAGTTTTTAAAAAGTGCCAGCCAGCAAAGGCCCAGGGACAACACCTCTGGAACAGAGGTTCCTGATTGGTTTGTAAGAGTTCCTATGGGCCAGGACGCATGCCAGGCCCCCTGTGTCTGCCAGGTATTTTTCTGAAACGTAGAAGGGAACTATGTGTGTTCTTGCGTAGAAGCACCTTTGCACAGCCTCACTGGCCCCTCATAATCCAGCTCCAATCTCTCTCTCTGCCTCCTGCAGCTCTCAACACACCCTGCCTCCTGCCTCACCAGACTTTCCATCAGAGGAGCCCACACGGCTCGTAAAGTAAACCGTCCCACCTCTTTGCCTCCCATCTATGCTGGCCCCTCTGCCCAGGAGGCCCTGCCTGCAACTCCTGTTTGTTCCTCAATGCCTGATGCCACTTTTTAAAATATATATATATATTATTGATTTTTTTACAGAGAGGAAGGGAGAGGGATAAAGAGTTAGAAACATCGATGAGAGAGAAACATCGATCAGCTGCCTCTTGCACAGCCCTCACTGGGAATGTGCCAGCAACCAAGGCACATGCCCTTGACCAGAAAATAGAACCTGGGACCTTTCCGTCCGCAGGCGGACGCTCTATCCACTGAGCCAAACCGGTTTCGGCCTAATGTCACTTTTTACTCTGAAATCTTCCTTGATGTGCCCTGCTCCTTCCTAAAAACTAAACTACTGCCTCTCCTATATTCCTGCAAACTTTGATGTGCTGCTTCCATTGCACTGACTGGAGTATTTGTTTCTATGTCACTGTCTCCTCTGGGCCTTGACCGACAGATACCTCTCACTGGGTTTATGATCCTCAAATATTTACCGAAGTTACACGGATTGTCTGGTATTGATGTAAGAGAAACAATGCTCGATTTAAGCCGGTCTTCTACATACGTGGCTACTTATACGGACTGACTCGCCGAGATTCAGAAAGGCCCCTCCCACCCGCAAGTTCCTTCTGCACTGGCTCCCTGGCGCCTCACTTTCCACCCTGAAAGGTTCAGGCCGTGGCTTAGAGCTCGAAATATAAAGAGTGTATCCTTCTTTCCTGAGCTCAGATTTTGATGGAAGAACGAAAGGAGAGGGTGCGGGGTGATATAAAATGAGGTGGGAAAGGGGGCACCAGGAAGAAAAGAGGGCAGCAGGGAGAAAGCTGTTCTTTCCCCCAGGGTCCTCGGGTTGCCTGAGGCGTTCTGGAGTTCCAGAGACATGGGTTTTAAAAACCACCTGTGGCCGGAACCGGTTTGGCTCAGTGAATGGAGCATCGGCCTGTGGACTGAAGGGTCCCAAGTTCTATTCTGGTCGGGGCATGTACCTTGGTGGCAAGGCACGTCTCCAGTGTGGGGCGTGCAGGAGGCGGCTGATCGATGTCTCTCTTTCTCATCGATGTTTCTGACTTTCTATCCCTCTCCCTTCCTCTCTGTGAAAAATCAATGAAATATATTAAAAAAAAAAAAAAAAAAAAAAAAAAAAAAAAAAAAAAAAAAAAAAAAAAAAAAAAAAAGCCACCTGTGCTGAAACCGGTTTGGCTCAGTGGATAGGGCTTCCGCCTGCGGACTGAAAGGTCCCAGGTTTGATTCCTGTCAAGGGCATGTACCTTGGCTGTGGGCACATCCCCAGTAGGGGGCGTGCAGGAGGCAGCTGATCGATGTTTCTAACTCTCTATCCATCCCCCTTCCTCTCTGTAAAAAAAAAATCAAAAAATAATTTAAAAAACAAACAAAACAGCCACCTGTCTGTGTTCCTCGAGATGTGTAGGTTGGTCACTGATGGGATGGGTGGAGCAGAGTCAGAGCCCTCCCAGCCCACAGAGATGCCTTCCTATTCCAGGAAAAGGCAATGAAGTTCAGGTGCCTGATTTGAGAGGAAATACCACATTCAGGGGGAAGCTGAGAAAGAGTGGGTGGGTGGGTGGGTGGAGCTGCGCGAAGGGATCGGACTCAGCCCAGGGGAGGTGAGGCCAGGTGGTGTCTGTGGAGGATGTTGGCTGCGGGTGGAAGGCAGGATATGGGTCTGCCAGGGGCGGAATGATGAGCTCTGGTGTGAAGTCAGGGCCTGCCCTAGGGTTTCCAAGTCCAAGGGCAGGCAAACCGCAAGAAGGAGTCCCCTGCCTGGCCAGGGGCCGCTCCCTCTGCGCCCCCAGCTGCCAAGATCAGTGGTTCTCAACCTTCCTACTGCCGCAGCCCTTTAATACAGTTCTTTATGTGGTGGTGACCCCCAACCATAAAATTACATTTGTCGCTACTTCATAACTGTAATTTGCTACTGTTATGAGTCTTAATGTAAACATCTGTGTTTTCTGATGGTCTTAGGAGACGCTGCTAGCTGTTCGCGACCCACAGGTTGAGAACCGCTGGGCCCTAGAGAGACCCTGCATGCAGCCCGCCTGGGCCTCGGACCCGGAACCCGGGGAGGGGGGGGGGGGGACAACTTTCTCAGACTCGCTTGTGGCTGGGACTGGATGCATCAGAGCCCGCGGAGGTGCCCGGCGGCCGAGGGTGCAGAGCCGGAGTGCGGGCGTGTGGGTGTGTGCATGAGCGTGGACCCGAGCGACACACACTCACACACACACACTCACACGCCCGCGCCCACGCGGGGCCCTCGGCCGCGCCGCCCGCGCCTCCCGGACTTCGCCCTCCAGCCCGGGTGCGCCCGGTCCCGCGCCCGGTCCCCGCCGAAGGGTTCTCACTACCGCGGCGGCCTGCGGGGCTCGGGAGTCGGGACCCGGAGCGACGGCGCGGCGTCCCCTCTCCCCGCCATCCCCCCCCAAACCCGCTGTCTCCGCCCGGGGAAGGGGCCGGGGAAGGGCGCGGGGGCTCTTACCGCTCTGGCGGCCGAGTGCGCGCGGGAGCGCCCGGCTGTCCCGCCCCGCCACGTCGGCAGGGCTGGCGGGGACGCGGCCGGAGGGCGGGCCGGAGGGGGACACGGCCCGGCCGCCCCGCCCCGGCTGGCCCCGCCCCCTCCGCCCCGCCCCTCCAGCGCCCCGCCCCTCCCCGGGCTGGCCCCGCCCCCTGCGCCCCGCCCCAGCCTCGGAGCGCAGGAGGACCAGGGCGCGCCCCTTCCCGGGCTGGGGGGGTCCCCACCGCGCTCCCCACCTGCTTTCCCAGCTCCGTCCCCGCGGGAGAGCCGGAGGGGACGCAGGGCCCCTTTCCTTCTTCCAAAGCGCCCTGCAGAGCCCGAGGACAGCTGTGCCGGGAAGGGGACTCTAAGTGCAGCGAGGGTCTGCGACTTGCCGGAGGCGCGGTGAACACCTTTTTCTCTGACCCCGTTTCTGGGCGCGCACTCTGATTGCAAACCCGTGGGCTGAACAATCAGAAGCACTTTCCAGAAAGCCAGTGTGGAAAAGCGGATCGAAATTCAAGGGGATTCGCCTTGGGCCGGGAGTTCCGCGCCTGTGGATGTGTCCTAGGTAAACAGTCAAATAAGCACTTATGTTCGCTGCGGCTGGTGACGCCAGAGGAAACCAGAAACAACCTGCCCCACCATAAAGGGTCAGGGAAGGAAACCAGAGCAAGGTCCAGCAGGCAGGGGTAGCTCTGTAGCCAGTAAATCTGCGTCTGTACATCCAGTTCGTTGACGTGAAAAGAAAGCCAGGGCCAAATGTTAAGCGGAGTTTGCAGGGGAAGCTCAGGAGAGCGCGTGTATATTTATTTATATGGATGTATATTTTATAGGTCAGAGAAATAATAGTTTTTAAAAACAGTGATTCTTCCTGAGCTCGGCAACTGTGAGTGTTAGCAAACTGTGTTTCAGGAGTGACAGGTATCCTTTGGTGTCCCATAGACACAGACATCCTTGCCTGTGGGTCAGCCTGAACCTTCGCCACACCTGCCCCTCTCTGCTGTGGCAACGGCCCAATCACACATTCCCTTTTTGTTTGCTTGTTTTATTTATGTATTTATGTATGTATGTATTTATTTATTTATTTATTTATTTATTTATTATTGTTTAAAGTATTACAATTAGTAGTACATATGCCTCCTTTTTTTCCCCATTGACTTTCCCCCGACTCCTTTACCTCCCTGCACATTCCATCACCCCGTCCCC
>PVJN01009256.1:0-23503 GCA_004026805.1 Lasiurus borealis | reverse complement strand
ATGAGTGAGATTATGTGGTACTTATTTTTCATTGCCTGGCTTATTTCACTTAGCATAATGCTCTCCAGATCCATCCATGCTGCTGAAAATGGTAAGAATTCCTTATTTTTTATACCTGCGTAGTATTCCATTGTGTAGGTATACCACCGTTTTTTAACCCACTCATCTGCTGATGGGCCCTTAGGCTGTTTCCAAATCTTAGCTATGGTGAATTGTGCTGCCATGAACATAGTGGTGCATATATCCTTTCTGATTGGTGTTACTGTTTCCTTGGGATATATTCCTAGAAGTGGGGTCACTGGTCAAATGGAGGTTCCATTTTTAAATATATTTTATTGATTTTTTTTACAGAGAGGAAGGGAAAGAGATAGAAAGTCAGAAACATCGATGAGAGAGAGACATCCATCAGCCTCCTCCTGCACGCCCCACAGTGGAGATGTGCCTGCAAGCAAGGTACATGCCCCTGACTGGAATGGAATCTGGGACCTTTCAGTCCGCAAGCCGACGCTCTATACACTGAGCCAAACTGGTCTCGGTGGAGGTTCCCTTTTTAAATTTTTGAGGAAATGCCATACTGTTCTCCACAGTGGCTGCAGCAGTCTGCATTCCCACCAGCAGTGCACAAGGGTTCCTTTTTCTCTGAATCCTCCCCAGCACTTGTCATTTGTCGATTTGATGATAATAGCCATTCTGACAGGTGTGAGATGGTACCACATTGTTATTTTGATTTGCATCTCTCTGATGATTAGTGACTTTGAACATGTTTTCATGTGTCTCTTGGCTTTCTGAATGTCTTCTTTCAAAAAGTGTCTAATTTAAGTCCTTTGCCCATTTTTTGATTGGATTGTTTATCTTCCTTTTATTAAGATTTATGAGTTCCCTGTAAATTTTGGAGATTAAATCTTTATCGAAGATAACATTGGCAAATATGTTCCTCCATGCAGTGGGATTTCTTGTTGTTTTGTTGATGGTTTCTCTTGCTGTGCAGAAGCTTTTTATTTTGATGTAGTCCCATTTGTTTATTTTCCTTAGTCTCTCTTGCCGTAGGATCTGTGTCTATAAAGATATTGCTATGACATATTCCCTTTTACCAGGCTGCTTTCCTTTTCCCCTTTGCCCAAACCACGCCTTTCCAACAAAAGAATATTTACCAAACAATCCTAACAACAAGTTTTGCAACAACTGCAAATTATGCCCTTTTATGCAAATGTTGTTGCTTTCAAGCCCACCAGATTGTATTTCAAAAGTCATTTTTCTGCAACTTGACCATTTTTTATTCACTTAAAATATTCTGGAGTATGTTAAATACATACAGAAAAGTAGAGAATAATATGACAAATACTTATTTGTGTATTAAAGAAGAGAGTATTATAATATTCCTAGAAGCCTAGTGCACAAAATTTGTGCACAGAGGGGTGTCCTTCAGCCCAGCCTGCTCCCTCTCCAGTCTGGGACTGCTGGCTCCCAACTGCTCACCTGCCTGCCTTCCTGATTGCCTCTAACCTCTTCTGCCTGCCAGCTTGATCACCCTTAACCACTCCCCTGCCAGCCTGATTAATGCCTATCCCCAGCCAGCCTGTTTGCCCCTAACTGCCCTCCCCTGTGGGCCTGGTCACCCCTAACTGCCTTCCCCTGCAGGCCTGGTCACCCCTAATTGCCCTCCCCTGCAAGCCTGGGTCCCCCCAACTGCCATTCCCTGCAAGCCCAGTCACCCACAACTTCCCTCCTCTGCTGGCCTGGTCACCCCTAACTGCTTTCCCCTGCAGTCTTGATTACCCCCAACTGCCCTCCCTTGCAGGTCTTGTCCCTCCCAACTGCCCTCTCCTGCTGGCCTGATCACCCACAACTGCCTTCCCTTGCAGGCCTGGTCCCTGCCAACTGCCCTCCCCTGCTGGTCATCTTGTGGTGGCCATCTTGTGTCCACAGGGGGGCAGGATCTTTTGACCACATGGGGGCAGCCATCTGGTGTGTTGGAGTGATGATCAATCTGCATATTACTCTTTTATTAGATAGGATAGAGGCCTGGTGTATCGGTGGGGGCCAGTTGGTTTGCCCTGAAGGGTGTCCTGGATCAGGGTGGGTATTCCCTTGGGGTGTGGGGTGGCCTGGGCGAGGGACTTGTGGTGGTTTTCAGGCTGGGCAGGAAATTCATGCACAGGTGCGGTCCCTAGGCCTGGCTGGCAATTGAAGCACAAGCATCTGGCATGGAAGGATAGGTCCCAGCTGACCTCTGGGCTTTGGGCAGCACCTGGCCCTCCAGGCTCCCACATGTCCCCCTCTGCCTGTGTCATGGTTCCCAAGTCCCCACTCGGAGATGCAGTGAGCACAGTTGGCTGCTGCAGGTCAGAGCGCAGTGTGGGCCTCTGGGCTGCCCAGAGGTGCTGCATGAAAACTGGGCGGGCAGCCTGCTCTCTCCCCCCCGGCCTTGCAGACCAGCCCCTGCGAGAACCAACAGGGAGCCAACCAGCTCCTGCGGCTATGGCCTGGCTCATTTGGAAGAAGCTGCACAGGTACAGGGCAGGCTCCTCTCCGGCACCAGGCACCTGGGCATGGGGAGGGTAGCAGAAGAAGTGAGAGCAAGCTCTGTGGACACCTTGCATTCTCACCACACCTCCGTCCCTGTCACCCCAGCCCCCAGATAGCTGGAAAGAGGTCACACCCTCCCCTGCCTGCCCCACCTCACTGCCCTGGCCAGAAACTGCAGGAAGTTAGTTGCCGCCACCAACTCCCAGTTCCCTGTCTCAGCCCAGGATCAGGAGATCAGGGCCTGCCAGTGGCCACTGGTTGCTGTCCATGGGGCTATTGGTCGGGGCTGCCCCCCCCCCCCGCCTGGCTCCTTCAGTGCCTGAGAGACAACCGGCGGCCCCACCCACCGCTGCCACCAATGGTCGCCATCTGCAGGGTGATTGGCAGGGTGATAGGCCCTGCTCGCACCTGACTTGGCCTGCCGCCATCGGCTCACCTGCTCCACCATCCTGCCACAGTCCCGCTCTCAGCAGGCCCCATTGGGGCCAACAGCACCTCAACTGCCGCCTGCGGCCAGCACCACATTGCCAACACTCGTCATGTTCCACACTGCCCACTGGTGGTCAGCACATGTCATAGTGAGTGGTTAAACTCCTGGTCAAACTCCTGGTTGAGGGGACAATTTGCATATTAGGCTTTTATTATATAGGATTAGAGGCTTGGTGTACAAATTCGTGCACCAGTAGGGTCCCTCAGCCTGGCCTGCAGGATTGGGCTGAAACTGACTCTCCAACATCCCCTGAGGGGTCCTGGATTGCAAGAGGGTGCAGGCCAGGCCAAAAGGCCCCATTGGTGCACTATCAAGGCCAGAGAGGGACACAGAGGTTGGCCAGCCAGGGAGGGGCTGCGGGAGGGCTCCAGGGAGTATCTTGCCTGTCTTGCTCAGTCCCCATCGGCCAGACCCCAGAAGCAAGCTTACCTGCTGGTTAGAGCGTCTTCCCCCTGGTGGTCAGTATATGTCATAGTGATTGGTCGACGGGTTGACTATCTGTCCTTGGTGGTCAGTGCATGTCATAGTGAGCGGTTGGGTGGCCTTAACATGTCATTAGCATATTATGTTTTGATTGGTTGAATTGTCAACTAGATGACTGGACACTTAGCATATTAGGCTTTTATTTATAGGATATTATATTTTTGATAACTGTTCATGTTCATACATGTAGCTCTAGTCCATTATTTCAAAGTCTTTATAGAATTCCATTGTGTGACTATGCCACAACTCATCCATTCCCCAATCAATGGACATTTGTGTGTTTCATGCTTTACTGTGACATATAGTGTTGCAATGGCCAGCCATTTTTGTCTATGTTTCTTGTATCCCATACTGGACATGGAATAGCCAGGCTACCTTCACTAATATTGTGAAATTGTCCTCCAGAGTGATTCTACTACTCATCCAACAAAACTTTTTTTTGAGCATGTATTATGTGCCTAGAACTACTCCACATGCTGAGAATACAATAAGGAGCAACGCAAAGTCCTGCCCTCCGAGAACTTACAGTCTATTGAAGGGGGGAATGGCCCTAACCAGTGGTGGAATAAAGCAGGATATAGAGTCTACAGGGTCTACAGAATGATGAGTAAGAGCAAATGTGGTCAGGGACCATCTTGGGTGTTTCATGTCAGAGAGATATTGAGGACTGAGAAGGACACTGGGAATACCAGTGATTTCGCAGGAAAGTTGGCAAGGAGGTGTGTGGAAGTAGAGGAGAGTGTAGGGTACCAGTAACCACGTTGAAAACTTTTCATAATCTTTTAATTGTGTTAAATGCTGCTGATAGTACAGCTAAGAGGAAAAATGAGAAATGGCCCTGGACTTGGCAATGTGGAGATCATTATTGACCTTGAAAAGAGCCATTTCTTTGGAATGATGGAGAAGGAAACTTAATTGGAGAGGGTTTGGGAGAATGGAAAGAAAATAATTAGACACAGTGAGTAAAACAACTCTTTCAAGGAGTTCTGTTGTAAAGAGAATCAAAGAGGAAGATGTTGTAGGTTCAAAGGAAGGAATGTGTTTTTAAATATGGGGAAATTGTAGCAGTATAGGCTGATTGAAATTATACATTGGAAGAGACTGATGGTGATGCAGTAGACAGGCTAATAGCAAGAATGACTTGCTTGAGTAGATGAGCAGGAGTGCTCAAATGGAAAGGAATTGGCTCTTGACACAGAGAGTTTATTCAGAAGCACAGGTAGAACAGGTTCAGATAGGCTAATAGAGTTTTAAGGGAAGGATGTGGCTACGATCACCCACACTCGTACATTCCCAATTACTATGTATGGAGCAAAAGTTGGACAGTGAAGAAGGCTAATAGGAAGAAAACGAGTTTGTTTAAAATATGGTATTAGATGAGAGCTCTACAGATACCTTGGACTGCCAGGAAGATGAACAAGTGGATCCTAGAGTAAATTAAGCTTGAAACATCACTGGAGGCAAAGATGAAAAAATTGAAGCTGTCCTACTTTGGGCACATCTTACTTCCCAGACAATAATGCAGGGGGAATAGAAGACAGCAGGAAAAAAGGAAGACCAACTAGAAGATGGAGTGACTCCATGAAAGAAGCCATAGGCATGAGTCTACAGGAGCTGAGCAGGGCTGCTGAGGACAGGACATTGTGGACACCACTCAGTCATAGTATTGCCACAGAGTTGGAGTCAGAATCGACTGAATGTACCACACCTATGGAAATGGTTGCAGCTATTTTCTTTGTAAAAATTGGAGCATCATCAGCTGAGAGTGAGAAAGGGAAGGTGTTAAAAGTGTAAGAGAGAGGAAGAGGTATAAAATAGGAGACTGGGAAAGTAAATGGGCTAGGGAAGGGGGGTAGAACACGTAATATTGCTGCTCCCTCTTGAGGTGGGGACACAAGTCATGAATTTTAAGTGTGATAGTCATCATGGATGTGCGTTCTCTCTAACTACATTTAGCTTCTCAGGCTCAATGTAGTCCGGTGGTAAGTTGGATTTAACCTGGGTTGAGGTGAGAAGAATAAGGTAGCTGTGTTGAATGCAGGAGGATGGTTGAAAGGATGGGTCGTAATCTTTCAGTCCAGTGCAGTGGGGCTAGGGAATTGTTGGCATCAGAGGGAAAGAGTTGGAGGTGGTAGCTGGAAAGTGGGAGGCTGGCAATTGAGATTATGGAGAGAGTACAGCCATTGGTAATAATGATATCTAGGTGATAATAAGGGACAGCATGACTGAGATAGGTCGCAGGAAAAAGTCATTAGGAAAGAAACTAAGAACTGAGAAGCCATGAGAATGAAGGACTTTTGAAGTCACTAGGATTATGGCTGGGGTGGTGTTGGACTTAGACAGTGAGCAGTGTAAAATAAGACTGAAGGAGTGATGAGGCTCCAGGGAGGACTGCAATCAGGAAGGGTAGGTTTTGAGGTTGGAGGAAGGCACAGTGATCTTGGAAGTAGCAGCTGAGAACTGAGGATACCTGTCTCACCTCCAGGCCATGAGGTGTGAAGGATGCTGTTGAAAAAATAGGGACCACTAGAGGGCAATGTGTTCAGGACAGAGTTTAGGTCTCAGAGTGCCCTGATGCTCACTGTGTTGGAGTGAAATCACCTGAAGAGCTTTTAAAATAATTTGTATGCCTGGCCCCATCCCACACAATTTAAGTGGGAATCTCTGAACACATTTGGCAGCTGTTTCCTCACATTCTGATCAACATCTAATATTACTAGATACTAGAGGCCCGGTGCATAAATTTGTGCCTGGGGAGGAGGGGTTGTCCCTCAGCCCAGTCTGCACCCTCCCTAATATGGGACTTTTCAAGGGATGTCCGATTGACGTTTAGGCCTGATCCTGGGCCTAAATGGCAATCAGACATTCCTCTCACAATCCAGGACTGCTGGCTCCCAACTGCTTGCTTCTCTGACTTCCTGATTGCCCCTAACCATTTCTGCCTGCCAATCTGATCACCCCCTGACCCCTCCCCTGCCAGTCTGATTGATGCCTAACTGCTGCCTTGCCAGCCTGATTGCCCCTAACTGCCCTCCCCTACAGGCCTGGTCATCCTTAATTGCCCTCTCCTGCAGGCCCAGTCACCCCCAACTTCCCTCCTCTTCTGCCTGGTCATCCCTAACTGCCCTCTCCTGAAGGCTTGATTGCCCCAACTGCCCTCCCTTGCAGGCTTGGTCCCTGCCAACTGCCCTCCCCTGCTGGCCATCTTGTGGTGGCCATCTTGGTTTCACATGAGGGCAGCCATCTTGTGTGTTGGAGTGATGGTCAATCTGCATATTACTCTTTTATTACATAGGATTTAATTTTTTGGCCATCTCAGGGGTGTACAATGGTGTTTCCTGGTTGTCTTCATTTGTATTTCCCATACCCTAATGAAGATGTTTTCCTTATCATAGGTTTGAGCTATTTCCATATCCTTTTCTGTTACCCATCTGTTTATATTCTTTGTTAATCCTCCCATTGGGCTTGTTAGTCATTTTCTTATTGATTTGTAGAAATTCTTCATATGTTTTGTATATTAACCCTTTATAGCTATATGTATTACAAATATCTTTCCCAAACTGTGACTTGTCTTTTTTTTAATGCAGCAGAAAAGGTTGATTTTAATATTAACATTTAATATCTAAGTTATCCATGTAATTTGTTTTGTATCTTTTGAGTGATATCTACAATGTCCTGTTCTGTCTCTCATAGTTCTGGAGGCCAGAAGTCCCAAGCCAAGGTGTTGGCAGGGCCATTAGATTCTGGGGGTTCTAGGCATTTCTATATACTTGTGGTTGCAAAACTCTAATTTCTGCCTCTGTTTTCAGAATGGCCAGCTGCTCGCTCTCTCTCTCTCTCTCTCTCTCTCTCTCTCTCTTTCTCTCTCTCTTTGTATCTTTCTTCTGAGTGAGTCTTATAAGAACATGTGGTGTCTTATAAGGCACCATGGTGTAATGCTGAAGCATACAGACCCAGGGAATAGATTGCATCTGGGTTCAAGCCTCACACTCACCACTGGCCAGTGGTGCAATCCTGGACAGTTAACTAATTGCTTCCCCACTTCTACCTTACGTAGAGATACTGATGGTACTTATCTCATAGCACCTTTATGCGGGCCGAGTTAGATCACCTATGCAAATGTCTTACAGACAAGATTGTATAGAAAGGCTGTCACACTCTCCACACTGTTCTGTACTTTATTTTTCTTAAAAGTATTTCCTGAAGTCTTTCCCCTGCAGCATGTAAAAGGTAAAAGTTGCATAGAAGTCATGTGTATAATTTGTATTCATTATCTCCCCTACAAATCACAAGTACTCACAGTTTGTGGACGAATAAAACGTTTCTCTGTGAGGTGAAGCAACTTGCCCAGCCAGGGCCACACAGCCAGTACTCGTCATTGTGAATGTGGCCAGCCCAGTACTGTCTGATTGTTTCCCATGCTCTCTTCCACATTACCTGGTTTTTGTCATCTTCTTAAAGATATTTCTCAGAATTGTAACAGCTGCAACAGGAACAGTCTCCTTGTTCCCCCAAACCAGCATTATTATGCAATGCCCTAACAAGAATTTGTTAAAGTCACTGTGAGACGTGACCATATCTGCAGTGGTGTGTGTGTGTGTGTGTGTGTGTGTGTGTGTGTGTGTGTGTGCGCACGCGTGCACACGGGTGTCTGTATGTTCATAAAGACATTAGTCTAGTTTGCTTGAATTTTCCTCAAAGCCACAGTTGGCCCCTCTCTCCTCTGCTTTTTCCAAACCTGGCCTCCCCGTGTCACAGACAGCCACCGCTCTCTCACTGTCTCCTTCTGCTGGCCATCTTCTTTCTGACCCTCCCCAGGCCTGAAAGACTTCCTCTAATGTTTGATGAGTAAGAACGAATGGTAAGAAGCCGGTCTTTCCCTTCCTCCTGAAAGCAGAAGTGATTCTTACCAGATGTTCAACTATGTCATGGGTCAAACTATAGGGTCTTAACTCGCTTTTTGTAACAATGCTTGCTTTCTGTAACAGTGAAGACTGGAATTAATTATAGAATGGTTATTTAACTCATATTTTCAGTCCTTTACAGAACCTCAAGTAAGTGGAAAGTGTTAGGAATAGGGAATTCTGGCTGCCTGAAGTCTCTGATAATCCAGACACCCTCTTTTTATATCAACCCTCATTTATATTGAAAAATAAGCTGAAACTGGTTTGGCTCAGTGGATAGAACGTCAGCCTGAGGACTGAAAGGTCCCAGGTTTGATTCCTGTCAAGGGCATGTATCTTGGTTGTGGGCACATCCCCAGTATGGGGCACACAGGAGGCGGCTGATCGATGTCTCTCTCTCTCGTCGATGTTTCTAACTCTCTATCCCACTCCCTTCCTCTCTGTAAAAAATCAATAAAATATATTTAAAAAGAAAAGAAAAGAAAAATAAGAGTGAAGGAATAAAATGGAGTCAGTATGATCAAGCTGCTAAATTACTGAAATCAAGTATGTGGAGGCACGAGGAAATGACTCCATTCTTGTTTTAACTAGCCTGAGAACTTGGAACTTTTCTCTCTCCTTTGGAACATTTCTGGGTTTTTCTAAACTCTAAGATCCTTTAATAAATTTTATCAATTATTTCCAGCCAAAGCCCCCAGACTTCTTTTTTAGTTCATTTGACGATATCATTCTAAAATTATTCTAGAAGTAAACGAGGCACTCACCTTGTCCCACAAACATATCAAAATTACAACTAAACTACAGAACCATCATTCAGAATCACCTGAAATCTGGCTGAATGGAAGTCCTACAACTGTGGAATTAAGAAGAAGCCATGTCTAGACTGGTAGGAGGGGTGGAGATGTAGAGTGGGCTGGTCCAGCATGCATGTGCGGTGGATAAAAATTGGGAGAAATATCTTAGCTGCGGAAGCCACCCCTGAGGAGCGAGTCCCACATCAGGCTCCCCAGCCCAAGGTCCCAGTGGGGTTGAGACTGAGGGAAAAGGAAGTCTACTGGAGTCCCAGGAAGTTCCTCTTAAAGGGGCCATGTACAAACTTACTCCAACTCACTCTCTCTGAGTTCCAGCACTGGGACAGCAGCTTGAAGATCACCGGAGACATATGGGGAAAACTGAATTGTTCCAGCACCAGGATGAGAGGGTTGTGTGTGTGTGTGTGTGTGTGTGTGTGTGTGTGTGTCAGCTTTCTCCCAGACAGATGTGTGTGTAGAGGCCATTATTTTCTTTGATAAAACCTCCCCTCACCTAGCTGGCACTCTGGTGCCATATCTGAAATTCCATCAACCTAGCTAACACTGTTTGCCCAACTCTGGTGAGTCCCTGAGACTCTGCTCCACTCAGCTTTTTAACCCATCCAAGCTGTTTCCAGTGACTTTAGCATACAAATGGGAGGGGGGCAGGAAGAGATTAACCAAAGGTCTTATATGCATACCAGAGGCCCCGTGCATGGCATTCATGCACTCAGTGATGGTGGTGGTGAGAGTGAGTCCCCCAGCCTGGCCTGTGCCCTCTCAGTCTGGGAGCCCTCGGAGGATGTCCTACTGACAGCTTACATCTGATCCCTGTGGGGAATGGACCTAAGCCGCAGTTGGACATCCTTAGCGCTGCAAGGAGGTGGGCCACTGCACTCACCAGCTGTCAGCCCAGCTTCTGGCTGAGCGGCACTCCCCCCTGTGGGAGCACACTGACCACCAGGGGGCAGCTCCTGTGTTGTGCATCTGCCCCCGGTGGTCAGTGCACATCATAGCAACTGGTCCTTCTGCCATTTGGTCGATTTGTGTATTGCCCTTTTATTGTATAAGATATCCATTACCTATGGACACAGACAACAGGGTAGCAAGGGCTTGGAGTGGGGTGGGAACTGGGTGGAGGAGGGCAAAGGGGGAATAAAAGAGGGACATCTGTAATACTCTCAAAGACAAAGATTAAAAAACAAACTGAACAAACAAAAAACCTCCCACAAGGTGATGCAAAGCAAGGACCTACAACCAAGATTACTCTACCCAGCAAAGCTATCATTTAGAATTGAAAGACAGATAAAGAGCTTCCCAGACCAAAAAACAAAAACAAAAAACTAAAGTTTCATCATCACCAAATCAGTATTACATGCAATGTTAAGAGTATTCTAGAAGAAGGAAGAGGAGGAGGGAGAGGAGGAGGAGGAGAAAAAGAAGAAGGAAAGAAGAAGAAATATGAACAATAAAATGGCAATAAGTACTATCTATCAACGACTAAATCTAAAAAACTCAATGAGCAAGCAGAACAGAAACAGACTCATAGATATAGAGAACATTTTGATGGTTGCCAGATGGGAAGGGGTTTGGAGGGGTGAGTGAAAAAGTTGGGAGGATTAAGAAGTGCAAATTTGTTGTTACAGAATAGCCATGGGGATGTAATGCACAGCATAGGGAATACAGTCAATAAGATTTTAATGACTATGTATGGTGACAGATGGGTGTGAGATTTATCAGGATGACCACTTAGTTAAGTTATGTAATGTCTAATCACTGGAGTGTACACCTGAAACTGCACCTGAAATTACAGTTTGTCAACTGTAATTGAAAACTACAAAGTATTTAAAAATGAAAAAAAAAGTATTATTCTAAATGTCCTTTAGAAAATGGATTATTTAATTAGCCCTGCAGGATCTCAGTGTTACTTATTATCCTTTATGTCTAGGATCTAGAATTAAAGCCTCTAATAATATGAAATTTTGGTCAGAATGTGGGGAGGCAGGATGCAGTTTCCTTCAGGTATTTTTGTATCAACTACTAAGCTTTTCTTGAAAATTGATTTTTTTTTAAATCTTGGACTTAAGCTTATTTTATTTTAAAGTATCTTCTCCAGCTAAGATAGTGTTCCAAAACTGCTTGATAACACGTACTTGCAATTACTTTGGAAAAGTTAAGTATAGTGATAATAGAAAATAGGCCAATTTCAATAACTTTCCACTCTGGTGACAATTTCATATTCAGGCTACAGCTCTTACAGATAAATATTACCTTAAAAACAGTTTTCTTCACACTGACATGGTCATAACTTCTTGCTCAAATGAATTAAAATTTTGGTGACTATTTTAGTCTATAGCCCATAAAAGCCTGCTGAGTCATATGCTTTGCACAGTAGTGACCCTTGAAAGGGAAATGCACATGTAAGAGTAATTCCAGGAAGGTCCAACAGATGGCACAATACTGCATGTACAGTGTTGCTTTACTTAAACGAAGGACTTCCACTTCGTCAAGCACTAACTTTTCCGCCGTTAGACGCTGTTTTCTTCTGAGAAAGAAATCTGGGTAAGTAAGCAGCCTTTTGTAGCTTTTTCAAATTATGGCATAATTACTTCAAACAGGCAAGAAAATGCCGACGATTGTCTAGAATAGGTAACGTTTGACATTTTTGCAAGATGATTTTAAGTGTTGTGTTTTTTTTTAATGTTGCAAATGTCCTTTTCAATAGATAAGAACGGTAAAGATGGGACTATCTCCCAAAGGTACAAAAATAGCACGTGTAGTCATAGTTAAGGGAAAAACTAACCGATGATATTTATTTCTTCTGCTTTTGTCTACTGCATTTTCTCTTTTCACCTTTCTCTAGTTCCTTGTTTTCAGTAACATTTATAGTACTTTATGCCACTGCTACGGCACCTATTACTGATTACGTATCTTTATAGTAGGCATGAGTGTTGTATGTCCCCTGTCCATGGATTCTATAATTGCTTAGTTGTATCTGTCACTGATTTGGAAGCATTTGGAAAGCAGGGGTTATGCCAGTGCTAGTCGTCTTTCTTTTCCCAGCACCTAACGCCCAGCAAAGTCCTGGCACATACACTCTGAATAAATAGTTATTAAACGAAGGAAGTGGCAGAGACTGGCCAACGATTGGCTTTTCTCTGCGTCTCTCCCCTAACCTTTGACAAATAAAGCAACGTTTCTCTTGCACACTTGTTGATTCGATTATGGAATCACTCTTACCTCCGTGTTTTCCTTTTCTCCCCTTTCTTGTAGTCTTCATTTTCATAGATCCTATCCGCTACGGTGTTTTTCTTGAAACAGAGCTTCTTCCATCTGTCTTTTTCCTCCCTCTTTTCATTCGATGCATTGAAGAAAAAGAAAAGAAAAACAACAGCTTTTCCTCCTACCCCTTTTTTAACTTCCTGGGAAAAAAAGGAGTGAACTCTGTAATCATCTGCTCTCATCTCCTCCCTTTCCTCCCCTTTGTTTTTTTTCTTAAATACAAAAGCTCCTGGCTGGTTTGTTAAGTGTATACACTGGGAACTGCTTGAGGCTGTGAAGGCTCCTGAAGGAATACCACCTTTTGGGGACAGAGGGCTCTAAGGGTGGCTGATCCACTTTCTCACACGGTGGCTAAGTTTCAGTCCCCTGAACACAGACACCAGAGAAGGACCTCTAGGTAGGTTCTCCTTCATAAATGTCAATTATCAAGCATCGTTCGGGAGGAGTTTTCTTTATACAAATAATATAAACACATTTCTTTAAATATAAACTATTTTCACATTAGCTGTATTTTAAGACAAACCTTTTGTGATTTAATAAAGATGTTCAAAATTAGAAATTTGGGAAATATACAAAAGCATAAGAAAGAAAATTAACTTCATCTAAGATTCAGAAATCCAGAGATAACTACTATTAGCTTTTGATATATTTCTTCCCATTCTTTTCGCCCCTAGGCTTTGCGTATGTCAGGTTTTCCTTGTGTTTTGCAAAATGAGAGTCCTACCACATATACAATTTTGTATTCTTATATTCACCTAACATTATATTATAGACATTATTTTTCCCAAAATTTTGATATTTGAGACAGTATGTTATTCATGTAATGAGTGTGCCATAATTGATTTAACTGTTTTCTACATGAGACATTTTCATTTTTTTCAACTTTTCATCGTCATGAGCATCCTCATAGTGATATTTTTATGTCTATCTCTGATAATTCCTTTAGAAGAAAATTCTGATAACTGAATTGCTAAACTAAGAACATATATATAATAAAGAGGTAAAATACAAATTAGCCCTCATGCCCTCACAAGATGGCTGCCTATGACTGGGTTGGCAGGGGGGCTAGTGAAGGATGACCAAATGACTTAACAACAGGCTGTGTGGGGCGACCAGGCTGGCGGGGGTGGAGGGTGCAGTTAGCAATGACCAGGCTGGCAGAAGGGGGCGGTTGGAGGCAACCAGGACAGCAGGGGGCAATAAGGGGTGACCAAGCTAGTGAGGGAGGGGCAGTTAGGAACGACCAGGTCAGCAGGGAGGGGAAAGTTAGGGGTGACCTGGCTGGCAGTGGGGGGCAGTGAGGGGCAATCAGGCTGGCAGCTGGGAGGAGAGAAGTTAAGGGTGACCAGGCAGGCAGGCAGGTGAACAATTAGAATCCAGCAGTCCATGATTGTGAGAGGGATGTCTGACTGCAGGTTTGGGCCCGATCCTCTGGACATCCCCTGAGGGGTCCTAGATTGGAGAGGGTGCAGGGTGGGCTGAGGGGACTCCTCCCCCATGCACAAATTTTGTGCACTGGGCCACTAGTGTGTGTACACATTAAAAGGGAATTAATTAAAGGAAATATTTTAATATTTCTATTTGCCCTTTTTTTTATAATAGAAGTGTCAGAGATGAAAGAAAATTAGTAAAATGTATATGAACATCTTCTTCCTGTCAGAGTCTGGGCACGCCATGGGACCCAGAGTCCAGTCCCCGCCCACCCATGTGCACCTCAAAATCATGTGAGACCCAGACTGGCCAGCCCCACCCCCATTGGGCAAGATCCAGACCCAGCTGGCCCACCCCTGTCAAGCCCTGCTGGGTGGGGGCATAGCCTCTGGTCCTCCAGCCGGGTTCTGGGTGGGGTGTGCAGCCTCAGGTCCCCTGGTGCACCCTCAGATCCCCCTGCCCGGTGCCGGGGTGGAGGTCACAGCCTGAGGTTCCCCTTCAAGCCTTGCCATCAAACTGGGTGGAGGGTTCAGCCTCAGGTATCCTGGCCTGGTGCCAGGGTGGGGGTGCAGCCTGAGATCTCCCATCAAGCCCCACTGGGAAGGGGGAGCACAGTTTGAGATCCCCGTCAAGCCCCACTGGGCAGGGGGATGCAGCCTCTGGTGCCCCTCCCCAGCCCACCACCACACAGCCTCAGGTCCCTGCTGATCACTCATTACGGCTTGTTACGGGAACCCTGCCTCCACTGTGGGTGTAGCCATCTTGTGAGGCATGGTGGAGTGAGGGTCAATTTGCATATTACCTCTTTATTGTATAGGGGACACACACACACACACACACACACACACAATTTTTTTAGTCCTTATCTGAAGACATGTTCATTGATTTTTTTTAGAGAGGAGGAAAGGAGAAAAAGAAACATTGATTGATTGCCTACTGTACACACCCTGACCAGGGATCCAACCCACCACCTTGGAATGTACCCTGACTGGAAATCAAACCCATAACCTTTCAGTATAAGGGATGATGCTCCAACCAACTGAATCACACTGACCAGGGCAGGGTAAGCATATTTTAAATAAATTTTATTATATGTGACCAAATTGCCCTTCAGAAAGGTTGTATTAATTTTTCATTTCTGCCAGTAAGTAGTAAATGAGAGCCTTAGTTCTCCCTCTTCCACTTGCTAGGACTCTTGTGATTACATTGGGGCCCGCCCAAATAATCCAGGATATTTTTCCTATTTTAAGGTCGGCTGATTAGCAACCTTAATTTCAGCTGGAATGCTAATTCCCTTTTTGCAGGTAACAGCATATTAGAAAGTTTTGGAATTAGGAAGTGAACATCGCTGTGAAGCTATTATTCTGTTTAACGTAGTCCAATCTGCTTGTGAATTTTATAGATTCTCTTGGTTTCACTTCCCTAAGAACTTTCCTTCTTGCTTTTACATGTGTGTGCTTTTTTTTTTTCCTCTTTCTTTCATCATTTTGGGGATTTAGTGAAGGAAGCAGGCTGGAGCATGTGTACAGCATCCAGCTGACTCTCATAATTCTAATCCAAAATGTGGTTTTCTTTTTAATATGTTTTTTTTTTAAGTTGATTTCAGATAGAAAGGAAGAGGGGGAGAGAGGAAGAAGTGGAATTGTTGGATCGTATGGTGGTTCTAATTTTAATTTTTTTTTCCAGGAAATTATTTACTGTTTTCAATAGTGGCTGCACCAGTTTACTAGTACGTTCCCACCAAGAGTGCTCAAGGGGCCTCTTCTCTCCACATCCTTGACACAACGGGTTATTTCTTGTGTTTTTGTTTGTTTTATTTTGATATTAGCCTTTCTCACAGGTGTGAGGTGATATCTCATTGAGGTTTTAATTTGCATTTCCCTTGATGATTAGTGATATTGACCATCTTTCCATGTACTTGTTGGAGGCAGTTTGTATGCTTTCTTTGAAAAAAAAAAAGCCTAGTTAGGTCTCCTGTCCATTTTTAAAACAAATTATTTGTTTTTGTTTCAACTTTTTTGCTGTTGGGTTATATGAGTTCCCTATATATTTTGGATATTAACTCCTGATCAGATATTTTGGTTCATAAATGTTTTCTCCCAATGTGTGGGTTGACATTTCATGTTGTTGACTGTTTCTTTTGCTGTGCAGAAGCCTCTTAGTTTGATATAGCCCCACTTCTTAAAACATTTTCCTTTTTGTTGCCAGATCCAAAAACTTATTGCCAACACCAATGTCAGTTTTTCTTCTAGAAGAACCTAACATTGTGTTTTCTTCTAGGAGTTTTTTTTGTTTTCTCTTGTTTTAGTTCTTAAAAGTCAAGTTTTGAATTTATTTGGAGTAACTTTTTGTGAGTGGGATAAGATAGGGGTCAAATTTAATTATTTTGCATGTACATATTCAGTTTTTCCAATACCATTTATTGAAGAGACTGCCATTTCCCCATTAAATATTTTTTACTCTCTTGTCAAATATGTACTAGTTTGTGCCTGGATTTCTTTCTGGGCTCTCAATCCTGTTCTATTGGTCTATGTGTCTGTTTTTTTGTGAACATTATACTGTGTGGATTACTGTAGCTTGGTTAATATAGTTTGAAACCAGGAAGTGTGATGCCTTCAGCTTTGTTCTGTCTCAGAATTGCTTGACTATTTGGGATCTTTTGTGGTCCCATGTGAACTTTAAAATGTTTTTTTCTATTTCTGTGAAACATATTGAAATGTTGATAGCTATTGCATTGAATATATAGATAGCTTTGGGTAGTATGCACATTTTAACAATATTGTTTCTTCTGATCCATGAATGCAGGATATCTTTTCATTTTTTGTGTCTTCAATTTCTTTCATCAATGTCTTATCTTTTCTGTGTATAAGTCTTTCACCTTCCTGGTGAAACTTATTATCAGGTATTTTGTTCCTTTGATGAAATTGCAAATGGAATTGTTTTGCTTATTTCTTTTCCAGGTAGTTTGTTGTTAGTGCATAGAAAACAATTGATTTTGTAGGTTGGTTTCGTATCCTGCTACTTGATTGAATTTGTTTATTAGTTTGATTTTTTGTGTGGAATCTTTAGGATTCTCTACATATAAGTTCATATAATCTGCAAACAGAGATAATTTGACTTCTTCCCAATTTGGATGTTCTTTGTTTCTTTTTATTGCCTAATTACTCTGGCTAGGACTCTCAGTATATTATGTTGACTAGAAGTAGTTTGTGTACCTCTTGCCCAGCTTTTACCTAAGAGGGTTCATCATTGTGTGATGAAGAGGTGGAAGAGAGTGGCTGTCAGAAGGAAAACTCAGTGTTGTGATCCACTCACATCAGTACCGTTGAGTAATTACCTGGTTATAACTCATACTTAGTATTTGAATGAGAGACAAATACAAAGGGACAAAATGTGTTCATACCTTTTGTCATGGAGTCTGTTTTCCTGAGACAAAACTTGAATACACTGGATTTTCCTTAATACACCTCAGTTACTTTTTCATGAATGTAGATGCTTTTGGATCCTGCCATTAATTTTCCATCTTTCTTAGTTTTAGGTGGCAAGGTGGGTTTTCAAGTGTTTCTGTGTTTTCATGGGTGTTTTGGTGATCAATTGGGAGAGGCTGTAAGGGAAATGAATTGAGGGACTTTTAACCATATACCATTTAAAAAAAAAAAGCATAATTAGCTTTTTTTAAAAATGCCTTTTTGTGGGCAGAGGATCTGAATATACACTTATTCAAAGAGGACATCTAGAGGACCAACAGATGTATGATAAGATGCTCAATGCCATTAATCATCAGAAAAATAAAAATGAAAATCACAGTGATGTGTCACATCACATCTGTCAGAATGGCTATCACCAATAAATCAAAAAATGATAAGTGCTGGCAAGGATGTGGAGAAAAGGGAACCCTTGTGCACTGTTGGTGAGAATGCAGACTGGTGCAGTCACTATGGAAAGCATTATGAAGTTTCCTGAAAAAATTAAAAATGGAACTGCCTTATGATGCAGCAATTCTACCACCTCCAATGTATGTCCAAAGAAATACAAAATACTAATTCAAAAAAATATATGCACTCCTATGTTTATTGCAGTGTTGTTTATAATAGCCAAGTGCCCACTGACAGACAAGTGGATAAGAAAGCTGTTGCACAGACACACACACACACACACACACACACACACACACACACACACACAGTACTTGGGCATAAAAAAGAATGAAATCTTAACCATTTGCAATAGCACAGATGGACCTAGAAGGTATTTTGCTAAGTGAAATAAGAAAAACAAATACAATAGGATCTTACTTATATGTGAAACTTTGTAGCCTTGAGCAGAGGCCAAGGCAGGTCAGGACTGTGGGAGCTTGGCTTCCTCCATTGCCAGGGAAACCCAAGCCTTCTGCTCTTTCATTGGCCACAGCCATCTTGGTTGTAATTTGCATACTTGCTCCTGATTGGCTGGTGGGCATGGCTTGTGGGTGTAGCAGAGGTATGGTCAATTTGCATATTACTCTTTTATGAAATTGGATAGCATTAGCCTGACATGCCTCTGACTTCTTCTGACTACTTATTAATATTTATCTATATTTTCCTGTTTTATCAATGTGTTAATTGTAGGAACTTGATGTTTTCAGATTATCAGTGCTGAATCCCATCTCTCTGAATGTGTTGCTTCTGGTCTAATGTGATATGGGAAAACGCATGTCCATTTTCATGTCAAAAATAAGGTCCTGTGACTAAAATATTTCCTGTGACCAGAAAGAGCTGAGTATATATGCTATCTCAATGCCCTTCGCCAGCCAGTCAGGGCACCTTTAACTTGTACCTGGAGATGGTTCCAGGCAGGCATGATTGTGGGCACTCCAGCGTAGCACAGGAGGCTGCCCTGTGGCCATCACAGCTGTCTTGCCGCTCACAGGATGCCCTATGGGAGTCAGGCAGCATTATGACTCTGATGGTGAATGAAGAAATAATTATGGCTGTGTTTAGTAAGTAAGGTTTGAGAGCAATTACCTACTCTTTATATATCTTACTGTATATTATATTTCTAGGATTTGGATGCATATCAAGATGCCCTGAAGAACAGCGAAGGCCCTTCAGGGGCTAACCACTTCAACATCATGGCCAAGGACAAAGCACCCATGGCCGGGAGCTTTCATTTTGTTTGCATGATGACCTTAGTAGTTGGAACCATAACCCAGTTCTCTGCTGAAAGTGAATTTGCAGTAAATAATTCAAACAAAGGCCTTACTCATGTTCCGAAAGACCTGCCACCCCAAACCACCGTCTTAGATATGTCTCAGAACTACATATCCGAGCTTCACCTCTCCCAGATCAGCTTCCTTTCGGGGCTCAGAGTTCTGAGGCTTTCCCACAATAGACTCCGGTACCTTGATTTTAGTATTTTCAAGTTCAACCAGGATTTGGAATATTTGGATTTATCGCACAATCAGTTGCGGAAGATATCCTGCGGTGCTATCACCAGCCTCAGGCATTTAGACCTCTCATTCAATGACTTCGATGCCCTGCCCGTCTGTGAGGAATTCGGCAACTTGACTCAACTGAATTTCTTGGGATTAAGTGCTAAACATTTACAACCATTAGATCTGCTACCTATCGCTCACTTGCATCTAAGTGGCATCCTTCTGGAGTTGGAAGGTTATTATGTGAAAGAACGTGAGACAGAAAGTCTTCAAATTCTGAATACAAACACGCTTCACGTCATTTTTCACCCAAGTAATTTTTTCTCTGTCCAAGCAAACATATCAGTTAATAATTTAGGGTGCCTACAGTTGAGTAATATTAAACTGAAGGATGAGAATTGTCACATTTTAATTACATTTTTATCAGAACTAACTAGAGGTCCAAACTTACTAAATATTACCCTCAATCATGTGGAAACAACTTGGAAATGTTTGGTTAGAGTTTTTCAGTTCCTTTGGCCCAAACCTGTAGAATATCTCAGTATTTACAACTTAACGATAGTTGAAAAGATTGGTAAAGAAGATTTTACGTATTCTGAAACATCACTGAAAGCGCTGAAAATTGAACATGTTATAAATAGAGTTTTTCTTTTTTCACAGACAGTATTATACAGTGTGCTTGCTGAGATGAACATTATGATGTTAACCATAACAGATACACCTTTTATACACATGCTTTGTCCTCAAGCAGCAAGCACGTTTAAGTTTTTAAACTTTACTCAGAACGTTTTGACAGATAGTATTTTCCAAGAATGCTCCACTTTAGTGAGATTGGAGACACTGATCTTACAAAAGAATAAATTAAAAGACCTTGTCAAGGTAGGTCTCATGACTAAGGATATGCCGTCTTTGGAAATGCTGGATGTGAGTAGAAATGCTTTGGAATATGATGGACATGACAGAAATTGCACTTGGGCTGAGAGTATAAAGGTGCTAAATTTGTCTTCAAATATACTCACTGACTCTGTTTTCAGATGTTTACCTCCCAGGCTCAAGGTTCTTGACCTTCATAGTAATAGAATAACAAGTATCCCTGAAAATGTCATCGGCCTGGAAGCTTTGCTAGAACTCAATGTTGCTTCCAATTCTTTAGCCCACCTTCCCGAATGTGATTCCTTCAGCAGCCTCTCTGTACTGACCACTGACTATAATTCAATTTCCAACCCCTCAGCTCATTTCTTCCAGAGCTGCCAGAAGATCAGGTCCATCAACGCAGGAAACAATCCGTTCCAATGTACATGTGAGCTAAGAGAATTTATCCAAAGGATAGGCCACGTTTCCAGTGAAGTGGTAGAGGGCTGGCCTGACTCTTATAAGTGTGACTATCCAGAAAGCTACAAGGGAACCCTACTGAAGGACTTTCATGTGTCTCCATTATCCTGCAACACAGCTCTGCTGATTGTCACCATTGCGGTCACTGGGCTGGTGTTGGCTGTCGCTGTGACTGTCCTCTGTGTCTATTTTGACCTGCCCTGGTATCTCAGGATGGTGTGTCAGTGGACCCAGACCCGGCACAGGGCCAGGAACACACCTTTACACAAACTCCAAAGAACGCTTCAGTTCCATGCCTTTATTTCATACAGTGAACACGACGCTGCCTGGGTGAAGAATGAACTGGTGCCTTGCCTAGAAAAAGAAGGCATACGGATTTGTCTCCATGAGAGGAACTTTGTTCCTGGCAAGAGCATTGTGGAAAACATCATCAACTGTATTGAGAAAAGTTACAAGTCCATCTTTGTTCTGTCCCCCAACTTTGTTCAGAGCGAGTGGTGCCATTATGAACTCTACTTTGCCCACCACAATCTCTTTCATGAAGGATCTGATAACTTAATCCTGATCTTGCTGGACCCTATTCCACAGAACAGCATTCCTAGCAAGTATCACAAGCTGAAGGCCCTCATGGCACAGCGGACTTATGTGGAATGGCCGAAGGAGAAGAGCAAACATGGACTTTTTTGGGCTAACATTAGAGCTGCTTTTAATGTGAAATTAACACTAATCACTGAAAATGATGGTGTGAAAACTTAAAAATAAAAAATAAAAATAGGCCAGGAAACCTAACTTAAGAAAACATCGTAAACATGGGTCCTATGAATACCCTTGTATTAAGTTATTATCTAAATGATGCTGGCATCATCTCTATATGTTTAAGAAAGACTTCACAGCCTGCGGACTGAAGGGTCCTGGGTTCGATTCTGGTCAGGGGCATGTACCTTGGTTGCGGGCACATCCCCATTGGGGGTCGTGCAGGAGGCGGCTGATCGATGTTTGTCTCTCATTGATGTTTCTGACTATCTCTCTCCCTTCCTCTTTGTAATAAATCAATAAAATATATTTTAAAAAAGAAAAAGAAAGACTTCACACCTGGCTGACATGGCTCAGTGGTTGAGCATCAACCTATGAGCCAGGAGGTCACGGTTCAATTCCCAGTCAGGGCACATGCCGTGGTTGCAGACTTGATCTTCAGTAGGGGGTGTGTAGGAGGCAGCAGATCAATGATTCTCTCATCATTGATGTTTCTCTCTCCCTCTCCCTTCCCTTCTGAGGTCAATAAAAATATATTTAAAAAAAGAAAAGAAAGACTTAACAACAGCCATGTTTTCATTGAGTTGGGGAATAGGCTGGGGAATGAGATGGTGCTCAAACCTGCTGATTATGATGACAGATAACTCAGTCTCCTCTGCTTTAGCCATTGTGTTACAAATCGAAACAGTCTCATTTGAGTAAATGCTCATCATTCAAGGATCTTTCCTCTCCTCGCCTCTGCCAAATGGGTTGTGTGTGAGCAGGAGTTTATAGAACTTCCTGGCAGCACGGAATGAGTCAACCTCACAACAGTATGCAGCGGACCCTGAGGTGCCCTGTGCGTGCTCATGGGCTTCTGGGTGAACGTTGTTTTCCTGTTCAACTTTAGAACTTGAAAAAAATCATACCGGTTATGGAAAACAAAGGCACCCTTTTTCATCATGTCTGAATAATCATTTGGTAAATTTTTGACCTAGCTACACAGATATGCAGTAATTTGTGATTACAAAGGGAACTATAGCCTTAGTCACAGGCTGTGGAGGCCAAAGACATGGATTTATTTGCTTGCCAAGAAAACTCAGAGCCAAATATATTTGTAACTGTTAATTCCATAGGACATTTTGGTGCTTTAGAAGTTTGGAGAATGCTTCAAAGCTGACAAAAGGGACATTTTAAACAGAAAGGGCTCTACCCTTATGACCTCACTTAATTTTAATTACCTCTTTAAAGTTTCTATTTCCAAATATAGTCATACTAGAGGCCTGATACATGAAAATTAGCATATTTCCCTTTATTAATATAGATTCTAAGGAACCAGGGGGTTAGAGCTTCAACATATAAATTTTGGAGATGACACAATTCAGTCCCTAACAGATACCTATGCAGATAATTTGAAAAATGGTGACAGAGGTTTTTAGTTGTCACCAGTATCCATTCTTCCTTTACTTATTAAACATATTTTTATTGTTGATAGTATTACAGATATCTCTCATCACCCCCTCCCCTTCCTCCTTTACTACCCTATTGCCTATGTCCATAGGCTATGCATGTAAGTATATAAGTTCTTTGGTTTAATCTCTTCTCATCCCTCCAAACCCCACATCGAGGTATGTCAGTCTGTTCCATGCCTCCATGTTCTGGATTTTATTTTGTTGGTCAATTCATTTTGTTTATTAGATTCCACAAATAAGTGATACCATGTGATATTTGTCTTTCTCAGTTTGGCTTTTTTTCACTTAGCATAATATTTTCCATCCATGCTGTCCCAAAGGGTAAGAGATCCCTCTTTTTTACAGCTGCATAGTTTTCCATAGTGTAAATGTCCCACCACTTTTGTATCCATTCACCTACGAATGGGCACTCTGGCTGTATTCTACCTTATTTAATACTAGAATGTGCGAGCTTTATCAGGGCAACCCAGCTAGAGATGACATTTCCCAGCCTCCCTTGCAGCTTGACATGGACACGTGATTAAATTCTGGGCAATGAGATGTAGCTGGAAGCTAAGTGTCACGCGGGTTCATGTCTCTAAGAAAGATGGGTCCCGTCTTTCCACTGGAAAAGAGGTAAGAATTGGAGGAGATGAAAGCCACAGGTT
>PVJN01009255.1:0-61556 GCA_004026805.1 Lasiurus borealis | reverse complement strand
TCTTTCTTCTTATTCCCCTCCTCCTGCTCCTTCTTTTTTTCTTCTCCTTCTCCTTCCTCTTCCTCTTCCCCTTCTCCTTCCTCTTCCTCTTCCTCTCCCTCTTCCTTCTCCTCCTTCTCCTTCTCCTTCTTCTTTTAAAATATATTTTTATTGCTTTCAGAGAGGAAAGGAGAAGGAGAGAGAATCATTGATTGGCTGCCTCCTGCATGCCCCCTACTGGGCATTGAGGCTGCAACCCAAGCATGTGCCCTGACCAGGAATCAAACCGTGACCTCTTGGTTCAGAGGTCCATGCTCACCCACTGAGCCACACGAGCCAGGCTAGTTTTCCCTTCTTGCCTTTCCTCTGGCCTTTTGTTAAGTTTACCAGAAAGAGGGAGTTGTTGCTATGGGTCTTTGTGACTTTTTGTGACGTTACTGACTTGTTATCCTTCTGCTTCCTTCCCTTGCTAGTACCACAAAAGGTAACAATCAGTCAGGCCCCCAGCATCATTCCTTATAAAATGGAGCCTGGTCCACAGGTAGCTGGTCATTGCGGCAGGAAGGGAAATTGGACATGGGATCTGGGGGCTTGGAGTTTAGGGGATCGGTGGTCCACCAGAAATCCCAGGCATTATGGACGGAATTGTGTGCCACAAAATTCATGTTGAAGCCCTGATCCTTAGTAACTCAGAGTATGATTGCATTTGGAGATTGGATCTTTAAAGGGATAATTGAGTTAAAATGACGTCCGTCAGGGTGGGCCCTCATCTGAGAGGACTGGTACCTTCGTTAGAGGCGGAGATTAGGACACAGACAGTTACAGAAGGGAGCCCGGGTAAAGATACAGGGAGAAGACAGCCATCTACAAGCTAACGAGGGAGGTCTCAGAAAATACCCAACGACGCCCACAGCCTTCCAGCCTCCAGAATGGTGAGACCATAAAGGCCTATTGTTTACTCCACGCAGGCTGCAGGCCTTTGTTACAGCAGCCGCAGCAAACTAATACAGTGGTACCTCGAGATACGAGTGCCCTAACATACGAGATTTTTGAGATACGAGCGATTTTTGCTTTGAAATACAAGCAACATTTGAGATAGGAGTAATTGTGCCGATCGGCCGGCTGCACACGACCCACCAGTTTACGCCACCTGAGCGTCTCATAGTTTCCCACGCCTCAAGGTAACCAAATGAATTAAACTCATATCTCGAGGTACCACTGTACACCAGTCAGTTTTTTTCAGATTCTCCCTCCTTTATCTCTTGCCGTAGCTTTGTCCCTGACTCTGAAGGCTCACACACCGGAACTGGGGCTAAGCATTCGAGATGCCTTAAAACATTCTGTGTTGGAGTGAGTTCCAGAAGGCAGTGTGGTGCCCCGCTGGCCCTGAAGGAGGAGCTGGCTTCAGAAAAGACAGAATCCGAGACTCACAGATGAGAAGCTTCCTGCAGCAGCTCCAGGCCCTGCGGGAAAGAGCTAACAGAGATGTAACATTCCGGGTTATTTTCATTCTGCTCTCTGCAGGTGAGGAAAACTTTCTCTTGCTCCAAGTTAAAAAAATAACCACGCTCCAGTTCCGCAGGAACGAAAATGAGTCCTCAACGCTGTTCTCAGTCCTCAAGGAGGGGCTGGGCCCAAGGTTGGTGCTTTCCCAGCTCCCAGTTAGATCATCCATCCCTGACATTTCGCCCATCACTTGGAAAGCAAGCCGTTGATAAACACCAAATTGAGCCCAAGATCAAGAGGAGAAAATTACCCCTAATTCCTTTAAAATACATCATTGGTCCTTACAAGTCTTTTTTAAAAAATTGAGTTGAGAGAGTGAGAAAGAGAAAGAGAGAAACATCGATTTGTTGTTCCACCCATCTGTGCATTCACTGGTTGACTCCAGCACGTGCCCTGACCAGTGATTGAGCCCCAAACCCTGCTGCATTAAGACTATGCTCCAACCAGCTTAGCTACTCAGGCAGGGCAGTTCTTACAGCCTAAAGTCATGTCCAGAGCAAGTGCCACGTGTCTCTCTATCTTGCAGTATTTGTGTTCAACTTGCCCTCTGTCTATCATCAATGATGAATACCCTGTCCCTGAGTCTTGTTGGCAGTCATTTTGGACATTTAATATACTTAAACAAAGTTACATAAATCATGGGTTTTTCAAAAGAGGGACACTGGGTGGGGATGAACCAGCTGTGGTCTGCCTGACATAATCGGTACCCCTACCAATTGGGACCTAGTTCTTAATGTTTTCGGGTTGATGCATTTTTCACTTAGAACATCATATTTAAAGAATTACGTTGTTTGTAGCATGTGGTAGACATAGAATAACAAGCCGGTTGTTTTGAAGCTATATGTGCTAAATCATACACGGAGTGGAAGCTTTCCATAATTCATCAATGTTTTCTAGCTCCTGGAGACAAAAATGACTAAAAAAAAATATTCACGTGAATAAAGAAGGAACTAGACCATGGAGTGAGCTTCTTGCTCATCTCCAGAGGGACACCCTAGTCATCCATCATTTCCCTTGGAGATTGGTATGTGGGGCAGTTGTTAATATGAGTGAGAGTCTTCATGGAAGACAGGACTCAACAAAAGGAAATTCCAAATGATTTAACATTTGTTTTAAAGAGAGAAAGAGAACTAGAGGAATGTTTAAAGCGTACTAGTAATGAGAATAATAACGATGTGAGCTTATGCTTTTATCGGGAGCGATTTTGCAAGTGGGACTGCTCTGATGTGTGTGCCTGCTGCTTGAAAAACGACGTGAGCTTTAGAAAATGGATAGAACTGGTCATATGATTGATGGACCCAGAGTTATTACGGTCCACCGTGGAAGGAAGAAGTCAACCGACTTGAACAATCTTTGGCTTTCCAATGAAATGATGGAGAAGACCGTATGTTGGCCCAAAGACTCGGCAAATTCAGTGATAAATATTGGTGCTGTGGTAGAATTTATGTGTGGCATTAAGAACAACATTCCCTAAGAGTGGAAATGGTTCAGAGGATTATGTTTACAATCGCGAGAGCAACCGTCCAATGAAAGAAGCCAAGTGTCCTGGTGACTAAAGGCCATAAATGCGATTTATGGAATAACGAGGACCCTGGCATTGTTCTGCCAAACTTGGTCTTTTGGGAACTAGCCTTAAGCACTCTGAGTTTTGTGAAGACACCCACTTTCACACCCACTGCCAGCCATCTGGCTTGTATTCATCATCACGGCCTTCTAGCCTGGGAAAGAACTTCACTCGACCCCATAAATTGTTCATTTCATGCAGGATGCCTATAGATTGGTCTTTGTTTACCTCCAGCCTAGGGGATGCTTCTTTTTGCTGTAACCAGAGGAAGAATTGCCTACAAAGGAGGAAGGCTGGTAGTGTTAACTTGAAACGTTCTGCTCATAATAATTAGTGTTCATTATTTGCCTTGAGTTTTCATAAAAGATCTCTTTGGGCCTTTACCCTTCCTCCAGCTTTCTACTTCCCTCCCTCCACTGTCTTGTACTCATTTCTTTCCAAGATGTCATTCATGTTCTCACATTTCTTGGGCCCTTCAAAGGCCAGAGATGAAGCACATGAGAAATAACGGATTCCCTGACAAGACCCAGAGCTGGCTGCAGTCTGAAGCCTCCTGAAGGCACCACCGTGCTCAGTAGAATACATCTCTCTCCTCCACACAGAGATGCTCCCACTAGCTCCGGAGCCCAGCATGCATCTCAGACCCAAACTACACCTTGTCACGGCAAGTTCTAATAGTGCAGATCTTTCAGGATACATCCAGGACTCAGCTCGGCAGGAAGTTCACCGCCATGCAAGGCCAGACACCAGGAGTCTCAAGACATGCAAGGCTGTCTATATCTGAGAAGTGATCTCGCATAGTTTTATTGAACAGAGAGAAATCGTATTTTTAAGACGTTGAGACAGTAGACAGCAGGAAGAAAGGAAAATACACTCTGGAGGTTTCCAAGATGTAAAAATGCTTGGTTGGGTGGGAGAGTAAATGCCGCGTTAGGTTTTTATTTCACTTTAATGAAGTAAACTAGGAATTCTTCTTAATCAGGTGGGACAGAGTCATTTGCATTAGAACCTTTGCAAATTTAGATGGCAGGTACCCTTTCTCAAGACTCTAAGTTCTGTATTCAGTTTAGGAAAGTGTATTTTTGATTGAGGTTAACACAGTATTTAAGTTAATGGAAAACATGCTACCATTGCAGAGTATTTCCACCAGAACTGCTGGATTCTGTACAACAATCTGTTTCTATTTTGAAAAAAAAAATGGCGCTGTTGTGTATGACCTAAATATTCTTTTATTTCACTCGTCTACATTTATCTGCTTTCTTCTTCAGATATATTAAAATAAATGACATAGTATAAATCCAAATAAAAATGTCTTTAGTGGTATAAATCCTTAATGTTTCAAAAAAATTTAAAATATTATTTTGCATTATTGTTGAGCAAAAATTATTCTGCTGAAAAAACGTCATTTCAATGTCAGGAGCATAAGCTTCCACCACGGCTACCCAAATGATATTGGAATTGGGAAGTGAGGAGAATGTCTTAGAAAGTGACTTTTCAGCTTTGTGTAAATTAACCTTTCTGAGTCACAAACCACCCCAATGGTTATTGGCTCAAATCAGCAATCATTTTTTTTCTTGCATCAATACAATTTTCAGGCGGAGGTTGGTTGATCTAGCAGGTGTTGGCGAGGCAGCTCTGTTTCAAGTTGGGTTCGGCTGGGCCTGAATTCTTTCTTACACTTACATCTGTCAATGAATGTTAATTCTACGACCGCATATGAGAGGCAGCAGCTACTCGGGCCGCTCTCCTCAAGGTGAATTTCAGGTGGGCAAGCGAGAACGTGGCTTGAACTGGAAATTTCCACGCTATGACTTCCACTCATGTATTGTTGGCCAACGTCAGACATACGGCTAAGGGTAACATTAATGAGGTAGGGCATTTTAGAAGGAGGTCTTGCAAAGTCAAGTGGCAGGGGTGGGGCAACCTGGAGAGAAAAAGAACTGGGAGCTGAGACTGGTTTGGCTCAGTGGATAAAGAGTCAGCCTGCGTACTGAAAGGTCCCAGGTTCGATTCCGGTCAGGGGCATGTACCTTGCTTGCAGTCACATCTCCAGTGTGGGGCGTGCAGGAGGCAGCTGATCGATGTCTCTCTCTCATCGATGTTTCTGACTTTCTATCCCTCTCCCTTCCTCTCTGTAGAAAATCAATAAAATATATTAAAAAAAAAAAGAACTGGGAACCAATAGTCCATCCGTCAGAAACCCCAACTTTTTCTTTTTTTTTTTTCCCTGCAAGCATTGTGTTTGCTTCCTTTCTCCACTGGGGTAGCAAGACAGAGAGGGAGGCAGTTGCTTTCAGTAGTGACTCGCTATGAAGTCTAGGCATGGCCTCTCCCAGTGGTTCTCAAACCTTGGTGTATGATGACATTATCGGTGGTGACAATATACCTTGGGCCCTCTTCTCAGATTTGTTAATCAGGATCACTGTGGGAGGGCCAAGTCATTTATATTTTAACAGGTCATCAGATGATTTTGATGTACTTGGACATTTGAGACTCACATTGTTAGAAAGAGAGTAATTGAAATGCTCCGCCTGGGCCTTGAACTTGATGGGACTCTGGCAGTTTGGCATGTGGGATAGATTGCATTATCATTCAGCAAATGCCACCTTCATCCCAACTTCTCCTGCAGGGGAGGTGTTTACTTCTTTGTTCCAAAATGATTGGCTCTGTTTCTGATATTGATTTTGGCCAATGGAATGTAAGCAGCTATGACATACTTCCTGTTCAAGTCATATTTTAGCTTTGTTTATGTCAGTAGGCTGTATCTCTCGAGTCTCTGCCCTCTGCCAGAAGAACTTAGCTTAGGTAGCTACAGGTGAATCAGCCTGTGAAGTAATGACAGGTGAATGTGGTGAAAATCGTTCTAGGAGGCATCAACAGAGTGGTAAAGAGAGCAGCTACTGCAGTCAGACTTCCCAGTGCTAATGACTTCCCAGTCATGTGGCTTGTATGAACCCAACTCTTCATCCATGAAATGAGGATCATAATAGTCTCTACTTGTATTAATCCATTTAATTAATTAATAGTTCATTAAGTAATAGTCTCTACTTATATTAATTCATTTAGCTTCAAATATATATTTATTTATTGATTTTTACAGAGAGAAAGAGAGAGGCATAGAGAGTTAGAAACATCGATGAGAGAGAGACATTGATCAGCCGCCTTATGCACACCTCCCACTGGGGATGTGCCCGCAACCAAGGTACATGCCCTTGACCGGAATCGAACCTGGGACCTTTTGGTCTGCAGACTGACACTCTATCCACTGAAGCCAAACCGGTTTCGACTAATCCATTTAGCTTTAAGAACAATCCAAACTTTCATTGGCTTATTAATTAAAATTGTTCTCATGTCTGAGTGTGAGGCAACTACCCAGGTTCATGTCCGTCATTCTGGGAAGAATTAAATGACGGATGGACTATCGGCTCCCAGTTCTTTTTCTCTCCAGGTTGCCACACTCCTGCCACTTGACTTTAGCAGAATCTCCTCCTAAAATGCCCTGCCTCTAAGTTCTCCTCCTGGCAGAGGGCAGAGACTATTCCTTGTACGAATTCATTTAATTCTTCCCAGAATGATGGACATGAACCTGGAGCATTGTCAGGGTAATTGCCTCACAGACTCAGACATGAGAACAATGTTAGTTAATAAGCCCATGAAAGTTTGGATTGTTTCTTATACAGCATTATTGCAGTAAAAGCTGACAGATACAGTCAATAACTAAACAAGGCAAATAAGGCAAATGCAAATGAGGACAAAAATGGGGCCATGAATTCCTTTTCACTTACTGCTTTCCAGACTTCTAGGTGCATTTTAATGGATTTATTTGAGCCTATCTTTAGTTTTTGTTTTATTTTGGCTTCACCTGTAGGAAAATGCCGGAGAAGAAGAAAATCAGCTTCTAAAGAGATGTAACCAGGACCTACCACACTCTCAGGATTGATCTTGATTCTGAACTTCCCCCATTGAGATGCCGTTTTTTTCCCAGATAGAAAAGTTTTTGCTTTTTTGGTATTTGGTTGATCAGTAATAATAAGTAGTGATACACATTAGTACATGCCGGATGCCATTTTGAATACTTTCCTTGTATTAATTAATTTAATTCTTCCAACAACTTTCTCAAGTAGGGACTATTATGATCCTCATTTCATGGATGAAGAGTTGGGTTCATACAAGCCACATGACTGGGAAGTCATTAGCACTGGGAAGTCTGACTTCAGTCACTGCTCTCTTTACCACTCTGTTGTTGCCTCCTAGAACAATTTTCAACGTATTCACCCGTCATTACTTAAAACAACATAACTACTCCTAGAAAAGCAAGTTGTCTAGTTTCCACCTAGGCCAGGAAGATTCCAGATCTCTGTGGTAAGATGTGTGTACAACCATCCTTGAGAGTGATGCCAATCTGTTGCAATGCTCATTGCTTTGTTCCTTTTATTTCTCCATCCCCATCATTTTGGTCTAGCATACTTCTTTTCCGCTTTCTGATTCTTTCATAAGAGAAACAAATATTAAGGCTTTTCATTTCATTTTGACTCAGAAAGTTGAAGGCAGATGATACAATTTCTAGCAAAGGACTTCATTAGAATAAAAACCCAACACAACAACACATCTTCCCATATTCCATGAGTTTATGGCAATGAGATGCATCTCGCACAGGGTAGAGGCGCCATTTTGAAAATTGTCTAAAATACTAGCATCTATGTAGTCAGGACTTATTCCAAGGCATTTTACACATATTAGTTTTACTTCTGGTAACAAACCTGCAGAGAAATTATGATTATCTTCTTCAATGGGCAGGGATATTGAATCTTAACAATCTCATACAGTTTTGTGAATAATTGAGCCTGATTTTCATGATCCCAAATTCTGTTGTCTTTCACATCTCATCACTTCTCTTACTTTCAAGAAAGGGTTGTTAAAAACCCTCAAATTACTGCATAAAATGAGTTTTTCCTATATTTATTCACCTAATATAAAAATCTCAGAAGTGGATTTAGCTCTCAATCTTTTTCCTGTAGAGTAAGCTCATTTCACTAGTTCTTACTACTACAGATAGTCTCGGCTGAGTGCACATTAATGTGAGGTGATTGGTTAGACTGAATTGGTAGCAAGAGGATCTTATTCCTAAAAAGAAGCGCTTACATTCTTTACTGTCCTTTCTTTTTTTTTTCTCCAGCCCAGGAACAATATTCTAAACCTCTGATACAACCTTCCCTCTGCTGCTTTTAATGACTAAGTAGAGGACAAATTCTCAACTGTTTCCTCGTCAGCCTTACCATCCCATGTGTGTCTACTCAACATGCTGTAAAACAGCATTTGATCTACAAAATTTCCCCTAAATCTAATGAACTATCCCACTAATTCACTATAAGAAGACAATATCTGCCCTAATCAGTTTGGCTCAGTGGATAGAGCATTGGCCTGTGGACTGAAGGGTCCCAGGTTTGGTTCTGGTCCAGGGCATGTACCTTGGTTGTGGGCACATCCCCAGTAGGGCGTGCAGGAGGCAGCTGATTGATGTTTCTCTCTCATTGATGTTTTTAGGTCTCTATTCCTTTCCCTTCCTCTCTGTAAAAAAATCAATAAAATATATTTAAAAAAAAGATCCTTTTTCATTTGCATCTCAGTTTCTCCGACAACGTATATTAGCAATAATAAAATTGTTTAAATAAACAACTGCTTTAAAAAATCTTGAGATTATACTCTGAAGGGAATGTAGCAGTTAAACACAGAAAGTACATTCTACAATTTTCTCAGCAAAGTCACACATTTTCCTAAATAGCTAAAAAAAAAAGAAAAAAAAAGAAAAAAGATAAATGGGAGGCAAAATAAGAAGATATTGATTTCCAGTCTATTTCCCTTCAAAGCCCTGACAAATAGGGGAACAAACTCAAAGTCCAGGGACACTGGAGAACAACATGGATAGATCAGACAGGATTCTCCAGAGAATCAGGACTACTAAGGTGTGCTACATAGAGAAAGAGATTTTTTTTTATTAGGAATTGTATCATGTGACTACGGAGGCTGGCAAGTCCAAAAATTTCCAGCAGACAAGCAACGAGGAGAGCCGATTTTCCATTTTGAGTCCCAAAGCAGTGAGTGGTAGAATCAGGAAAACCTGAAGCATGGACATACGACAACAGATGAAGGCCCCCGGCAGCCTGTTGAAGACATTCTTTCTGAGGCGAGAGGACGCAGGTAGCCCTGGCTCCTGAAGTTCTGACTAAAAGCGACACATGTTGCTTCTGCTCATATTTAATTGACCAAAACAGGTCACATGGTCAGGCCTAACTTCAATGAACAGGGAAGCACATTTTTACCGTGAATCTGAAAGGAAGAAAAGCGGGTTATTGGTTATTAGCCTTAATGCCTAATATCAGTCATTAAATAATATTAGTAAAGATTCTAATGCAAGATGCACAATCTGCATAATCAATTTAGATTTGTAGTTTTAAGGTCAAAGATTGAAATTTATGAATAATTTGGAAAATTTAAGAGAACTTGATGTTAATTATATTTGTGTTTAATTTATTACATATAGAAGAATATGGAAATTTAAAAAAAATACATTTTATTGATTTTTTTTAGGAAATTTAAAAGCACTTAGGAAATTAGAAAAAACACATTTTATTGATTTTTTTTACAGAGAGGAAGGGAGAAGAATAGAGAGTTAGAAACATCAATGAGAGAGCCATCCATCAGCTGCCTCTTGCACGCCTACAGCTGGGAATGTGCCCGCAACCAAGGTACATGCCCTTGACCAGAATCAAACCTGGGACCTTTCAGTCTTTCAGACCAATGCTCTATCCACTGAGCCAAATTGGTTTCGGGACACTTGGGAAATTTTTTTAAACACACAATTAAATACCCAAATAATGAAATAATTCTGTTTTAAAATGTTTATAAATCAACCTAAGTCTCTTTAAAAATAACCATTAATAATTTTTGGGATAATAAAGTAATAAGCTTTGTATGTTGAATTTAAAAGTTTAAGAAGGAATTAGGATAATGAATTCATTACTCTAATAAAGAAACACTAGTTTTAAAAAAATAAAAGTAAACTTTTGAACAGAAGCTATCATTCTTGTCTATTAAAATCTTGCATTTGCTACTTGTAACTGTTGTTATCATCTAAAGCAGTGGTTCTCAACCTTCCTAAGGCCGTGACCCTTGCATACAGTTCCTCAGGTGGTGGTGACCCCCAACCATGAAATGTTGCTACTGTTATGCATCATGATGTAAATATCTGCATTTTCCAATGGTTTTAGGCGACCCCTGTGAAAGGGTCATTCGACCCCCAAAGGGGTCGCAAACCACAGGTTGAGAACCGCTGATCTAAAGTCTTACTTTATTCTCCTTTCTGACCATTTCATCCTGTGAAATGGATATCGTTAGAGATGTAAGCATGGACATAGGATAAATGGTAGAGTATAACAGAGAGAGACCTGAAGATGCAGTCTGCCAGATTTCTAGCTGAGTGAATATCTTTCTCTTCAGCTTCTATAAATGAAATGAAAAAAACACAATGTTTTAGGAGAAAATGAATCATACTTTCAAAACTCCTTGATATCCTTCTTTTACAAATATAAACTTTAGTACAGATAGACATGATGGTATTTGAATTGGATGAAGGTAGAAAAGGGAGAGAAATATTGTATTTGATGAAACCCTCTGCTTTCAGCTCCTATAAAGGGTGGGCCTATGTAGTGATTCAATTCTGATGAGCAAGAGTAAATCAGATCCTAAAAAACTCATGACACAAATGTACACAACATGTGCCATGTATTTATTTATGGAGTCATCTGTAACTACAAGAGAAATTAAAGTGGCTTAGCGAAGATCACAAATCTTATGCATACAAGTCCAAGTGTCTATTCCATGTGGCTTTGGAATATGTGTAAAGCTTCCCTTTGGGAAAAAGCTTTTCTGATACTCAAACAAACAGAGGATCAAGTATCAAAGAACGTACTGAAAACGTTGACAAAAATTGACAAATATCCCCAAACTTTGAATTCAAGTTTTAATGTCTAAACATTATTTTTTTTGCAATATACTTTGTCATTTGTATAATAGAGCTATAGAGAAGTTTCTGCCAAAGACTATAGGATTTAATATGTGATTATGCAATATGTTCAATGCATATACGCATATGCATATAAATATACCAACACATATTAGTATTTATTCCAATTTGTCCCCACTGGATGCTCCAATGATTGATTATTGCTCTTACAGTGAAACTCAAGAGGTGCCAACAAATTCCAAAACTTGAGAATAATGATTACATATTTGATTTATCTAGTTTATTTCTTCCAAAGTTTTTTTTTTTTTTAAATTAATTCCACATTTAAGCAAATGATCATGCTAATGGCTGACAGTGCTAGGGGAGGTTGACTTGGTCCAAACGTTATCACCAACGATAGTTCAAAACAAGACCAAACTAAAGGAAGAGAAGGAAACTACAAGAGGCAGAGTAAAACGAAGCTTAACCCAAGAAACCAACATTGCATTACAGTTCGGGTTATCACTTGACTTTGAACTCGGCTCTGCTGGCCCGTGGGCCATGGGATGTGATGCTTGAGGTCTCCGTGTGGCCACAGATCCCCTTTCATCTGCACGCTGCTCTGCAGAAAGTCCCAAACCAGGGCCCACAGGCCAGATCTGGCCCAGCCCAGTGTTTCATTTGGCTTGGACAATGTTTAAAAAACGGTGGAGCCAACATGTTGAAATTGGAAGCTTTCACATAAAACTCCAGATTTCTGGCCCGTCTCAAAAAAACCGAGATCTGGGAAGGCTGGGCTCACATCACCGAGGTGCCACAGTGGGTGGCTGGCTGGCTGGCAGCTGCTGCCCCCTGTAGGCAGGCGTGTGTCTGCTATCCCTGGACCTCACCCGTTCCTGGGGCTCCACTGGGTAGCAGTTTCCACTTGGGGTTTCTCTTTGAGTGGGAACTATTTCTCGCTACCAGTGTCTTCATCAAAAGTGGGTAAAAAGGTGGCCAGGTTAGATCTTTAAAATTAATTGTCCTTTGTGGATTCTCTACTCCTTTTCTATCATACAGGGAGAGATAGAAAAGGAGTAGAGAATCCACGAAGGACAATTAATTTCTCTCCCCAACCTCCTACAGAAATTGAAACAAAGACCTGAGATATGGTTGAACAGTATGAATGGGATGGAAGGTTCTCAGAGGCATGTCTGCTGGCTTGCTTTCCCTCCCAGAGACCAGGTCAGGTGGGCTTGGGGCAAACAAGGGAAAAGGGGAGAATGGAGACACAAGTAAGGGATCATGCCAGTCTGGGCTCTCAGCTTGGAACCCGTCCTTCTGTCGTCAGCATGGCGATGCTGGGCCTGGATTCTGCCTGCCCTTATAGGTTCAGCAGGAGGGGAGTGCAAGAGGGAGGCTGCAGGGATGGAGGAGACGAAGGGACTTGACCCTTTCTTGTTGGTTCCTGCTCTCGTGATGTTTGCTTGAAGCTACTGTAAATATCACCCTAGCAACACCCCTTCACCTTGGCAGCAAGGTAAGGCTTGCAGTTTTTCCTACACGTGCCACTATACAGCTTCATTGTGTGGCCCCTTCCCCAACCCCCACATTCTTTCTTCAGAGGCGTAAGACTCAGCTTATGGGGACCCTCCTCCAAGCAAAGTTCAAGTGTTCTGGAATTTTTCCGCATCCTTAAACTCTAGGGAAGGAAGCTGCTTCCTGTGGTTTTTACTCCTGTGATGCCTTAGAGTTTTCTTTTTTTCTCTAATTAACACATTTTTACTTTAATTAACAATTATTTATGTTACTTTCTCTCTATGGAAATAACTCCCTCCTGACTCAGTCCTGACTAACAGAGAGAGAGATGGAGTTGTGCTGCCCAATATATAATAGTCACGTTGATTGTTTAGTATTTAATCAAATTTAGCCCATATTTAGTCAATTTAAAAGCAATAACATTTAAAACTCACTTTCTGGATTCCATTAGCCGCATTCTAAGTGCTCAATAGTCTCATGAGGCTACTGGTTGCTGTATTGGAGAGTGCAGCTATAGGACATTTTTGCCTCAAAGAAAGTTCTGTTGAGCAGGGCTGGGCTAGAGAAATGAGGGGTCCTGCCCGGAATGTGTGGTTCAGTGGTTGAGCATCAACCTAAGAACCAGGAGGTTAGGGGTCAATTCCCGGTAAGGGCACATGATTGGGTTTCGGGCTCCATCCCCAGAAGGGTGGCGTGTGGGAGGTGGCCTGATTAGTGATTCTCTCTCATAATTGGTGTTTCTCTCCCTCTCCCTTTCTTTCTCTGAAACCAATAAATACTGTATACGTATATATTAAAAAAAAAGAGAAATAAGGGGTCCTCAAAGTAGGGAGAAAACATGAGTGGAAGGTCTTCACTAGAGTCAGAAATGAGGTAGGAGAGGTCTAGGATGTGCTCTTCTCAAGAAAGATTGAAATATATAGAACGATTCTCTGATCATAGTGCAACTAATCTAATAACCAATAAAAAATAGGAAAGCATCATATATTTGAAAATAAATGCTATGGTAATGAAACATTGCACATTTAAATCCTATTGAATTCTGTTAAGCATTAAAAAAACCCCTTTTAATGGCAATGATTTAAAAATTCTCCCCAAAATAGTAATGGGGAAACATTCCCCATCTCATTTTATGGAGGTTCTCTAAAACTTGATTCCAAATCAGACAAAAGAAGAAAAATTACAAGATAATTTCACATATTAACAAATGTTCAAAAAATCTTAAATCATATAATTCCAACAAAATTTAACAATATATTATGCCATGACTAAATTTTTTATATTCTAGAAATGCTAAGTTTATTTAAATTTTGAAAATAAATCAATGTGATTCATCACATTAAAATATCAAAAGACAATATTATAAATATACTAGAGGCTTGGTGCATGAAATTTGTGCACAGGGGAGGGGTCCCCTCAACCCAGCCTGCACCCTCTCCAACTTGGGACCCCTCAGGGGATGTCCAACCACTGTTTTTTTTTTTTTTTTTTAGCCCCACAGGGATTGGGCTTAAACCGACAGTCAGACATCCCTCTCACAATCCGGGACCACTGGCTCCTAACTTCTCACCTGTCTCTCTGATCACCCCTAACTGTCCCTCCTGTTGGCCTGGTCACCCCCAATTACCCTCCTGTTGGCCTAGTTACTCCCAACTGTCCCCCTTGCCAGCTTGGTTGCCCCTCACTGCCCCCCTCTCCTGGCCTGGTAGTCCCTCACTGTCCTCCCCTGCCAGCCTGGTCACCACTAACTGACCCTCTGCTTGCCTGGCACCCTACACAGCCTGCTGTTCGGTCGTTTGGTCACCCCTCTCTGCCCCGCCCCCCCCCTGCTGGCCTGGTAGCCCCACATAGCCTGCTGTTCAATCATTGGTCATCCTTCACTAACTTCCCTGATGGCCTGGTCGCCCCACGCAGTCTGCGGCTCAGTTGTTTGGTCATTCCTCACCAACACCCTTGCCAGCCTGGCCACCCCACGCAGCCCACTGCTCAGTCATTTGGTCATCCCTAACTAACCCCCTGCCAGCCTGGTTGCCCCATGCAGCCTGTTCAGTTGTCTGTTCGGTTGTTTTGGTTGTGGCAGTCACTTAGGCTTTTATATATATAGATGTGAAATAACTTGAGAAAATTTATGATGAAAAGATTCTTAGTATAGATAGAAGGAAAGAGGAGAGTTTCTCAAATAAAGGATATTTACCAAAACTTCTACAGCTAAATTTCTCAGCTAAATTTGGCAGAAAATCCTGCACTCCAATAACCCCTTTGTGATTAGGACCAAGGAAAAGATGCCCTAGTGGAAATTCTAGTCATCCAAAAAGGCAATAAAAATAAGTAAGAGCTATAAAAATTAGACAAGAAGAAATAAATTTGTAATTATTCAGAGGTGATACTAAGTTTTAGGTTAAAAATTCAAGAACCTAAAGATAAATTATAAGAATTAATTTGCAAATTTAGCAAAATCCTTGTGTTTTAACTCAATAAATTTTATTTATTTTAATTTCTTTATTGATTAAGGTATTACATATGTGTCCTTGTCCCTTCATTACCCCCATCCTCCCACTCATGCCCTCAAAATTTTATATTATATAATAGGTAAAACCAAATGAAAGATAGTTAAAAATACCATTTACAGTAATAAAAAATATTAAATGCCTAAAAAATAAATTTATCAAATAAATCTATCAAATATAGGAAAACTTCTATACAGAAAATTATAGCACATTGTTGAGCAAAATTTTAAAATATCTAAATAAATGAAAAGGTATACTATATTTAATATTTCAAATCTTCCCAAATTGATTTAGATTCAATGCCATCCATCACAATAAAAAATTCAGCACCTTTTGTAATATGCTTACATTGCATTTATGTGGATGTAACCTGAAACAATAATTCTAAAACTTATATGAAAATGAAAAAGACCAAAGATATTTAAAATAATACTGAAATTAATAACAAGGTGAAAGGACTTACCTTATTAGATTATCAAGCTTGAATAATTCAAATAGTGGGTTGTGAAAAATGTTGTCCTCTGAGCTGAACTTGAGATATTCCATCATCTGTTTCTGTTTTGTTAGAGATATCTAAAAAATCTCCAAGTCCAATCTATTCAATATTCACTATGTTACCATGTTGAATCCAGGGGATATGAATATGGCAGGAAATCCTGCCTTATAGTAATCCTCTTTGGTTTCTACATTTACTCTTGAATGGAGAATATGACAATGAACTTCTCAACTTCTGGCATTTTGAAATGTCTTAGACAATGCACAAATTCATGCACCAGGCCTCTAGTATAAGAATAAACTCTGTATTTCACATACTCACAATTATAAACATTCTTTTTCCTACCTTTTATAAGGTTGTTATAAAGATAATATATTGGTGGACAAAAAAGGAGGTGGTGAACAACCAGATATGAGCAAATGCTGCCAATATAGACATTAAAATCCGGAAATGGAAAAAAAAAGAGAGAGAGATTGAGATTTTGAAAACTGGGCTGATGATGACAGTTTGGGAAAAAATACTCTAAAAGAGTAATGAAAATTATTTCTTGCATCCTTTGGAAAAGCAGAAGTACTTGTTATGAGGAATTATGTTGTCACTTAGAACATGGCTTTTCAAATTTCCCAAATTCCTTTGTTTAATAAAGTGTCAAGGTTGAATGATGAAGAAAATGCTACAGGTTTACAGCATGGGACAAAAGTGAGTTTACAGTTGTTTGTATGGAAAAGAATACAATAATTAACAAATTACAATCTATATATATATAAAAGCCAAGCAACTGGAAAGATTGGAATGACCAGAATGACCGGAACAACCGGTCACTATGACATGCACTGCAGCCGGCCAATCATCCTGATTGGGGGCAGGCCTGACCAGCCAACCTTATGCAGTCCCTCCTCCCAGCTGGCCCGGCCCTAATCAGCCCTGATCAGAGCAGGCTGGCCAGACCCCACCTGTGCACAAATTCATGCACGGGTCCTTTAGTATAAGAATAAACTCTGTGTTTCACATACTCACCACTATAAACCTACTTTTAAGCATTGTACAATTTCTAGAATTTTTGGATGCTTAGCACATATAGCAAGAAATGGCTTGTTTTAACTCAAAAGATTTCCATTTGTGTCCACATTTATTAAAAAGTTGTGGCATTTTAGAGTTAATTTAGCTCACCTTCATTTTGTTTTCCTTTCCCGTTGGTTATACAGTCAACAGCCCTTCAGTAGGTGCTGTTTCAATCCAAGTCTATCTAGGAAGCGTGGCCTAGATGAAGTCATTATGGTTAAGAAAGATCATTGTGTGCTAAGTAAGTTTTGATGGTTGGCAGCCTCAAAGGTAGGGATATCTGGCTGCCTTTTGGATATTGTATTATAAGTATGGATGAGTGGCAGGAAAAACATTGAAAAATCTTCAGTATGCTTTGTCCAAATAAAAGAGCAACCATCCAAATTATGAAAAGATACATCTCAAATATTCTGACTTGTACAGTTTTTTTTCTTTTCTTTTCAGTTACAATTTTTCATGGTGTTGTAGCTTGCCAGTATCAACAAATTTGAGTTAGCTGGTAGGATAATTGAATTGATACTTTTTCATCTCTGACATGAAGTTAGTGTATTATGTTTCAAACCTGTGCATTAGATGTTTGTAGTCAGGGAAGCTGATTCCCTCCTCAGGTCACTCCTGGCATAATTTAGCTAAAACAGACCTGCTGCCTTTTTGGATAAACAGTTAATCACAGGAGCTGGTCTTATAAATTATATCTATATAATTTAGATATTTCACCTTTCCCTTTCTTAGAGTTTTTTGTCAACTTAAAAAATATATATATTTTTGTTGATTTCAGAGAGGAAGAGAGGGAGAGAGAGATAGAAACATCAATGATGACAGAGAATCATTGATTGGCTGCCTCCTGCACTGGGGATTGAGCCCACAACCCAAGCATGTGCCCTTGACTGTAATCAAATTCGGGACCTCACAGTCCGCAGTCCAATGCTCTATTAACTCAGCCAAACCAACTAGGGCAACTCCTGACTGTTTAACCACTCTTCTGTATCTTTATATTTGGACTACCTGTGCAGGAGCAAGAAGTTGATCATTAAATTTGGGAATGTCAGCAAATGTTCCTTTTAGAAAGTTCATGCAATATGCAAACACACATTGATACATTTGGGTATGAGAACACTTTAATACACTGTTGAACATCAGGACAGGTCATCAGCAGGAAATAGTAGTTTACCAGTGCCACTTAAAATGAGTAGAGATTGCCCTGGGTCAATGGTTAGAATGTCAGCTTGTACACCAAAGGGTCCTTTGGTTTGATTCAGGTCAAGGGCACGCATCTGGGCTGCAAGTTTGCTCCCCTCATGTCGACACCAAACTTCCCTCCCCCCTGACCCTGAAAATGTGTGCAGGAAACAACCAGTCATATGTCTCCTTCAGGTCAATGTTTCTCTTTCTTCCTCCCTGCCTCCCTTTCACTTTCTCTGCAAAGCAATGGAAAAAATATCCTCGTGTGAGGATTAACAAACAACAAGAACAACAAAAGAATAGAGATAAAAACTGATCGATACTCACTGAACACTTACTATGAGCTGGACATTTCTCAATGTTAATCCTTATAATAGTCACAAAAGATAGGCTTTCTTATCTTTCAGTTGGAGAAGTTAAGGTTCAGCGTGGTATGTAACTGGAGGTCATATAATGAAAAAATCTGAGAACTAGGGTTTGAATCTAGATCGTTCCTACTCTGAAATCCTGTATCACATCGCCTCTGGACCAAAGAGAAGAAGTACTGATTGAAAGCATATGAGTCAGATGCTTATCTTACTTTGTATTTGAAGAATTAGCAGTGACGTGGCCTTTCTATCTGTCTCTACTTTGGTTGAACGGTTTCGCATGCTTTTGGTCGCATGAAAGACAGTTGCTTTCATTTGGATGGAAGCATGATGCCATCATCTTTATTTGGAAGCTAAAGACGGGTATAGTAACAGGATGGGTGCTGATTAATGGGTTGGCAAGGGTATTGTATGGGCTGTGCTGTTTGTTTTCAACCTGGCACCGTCACCAACTGCTCCTTCTAAGGCAGAGGACATTTCTTTAAATCCCCCTTCCCGTGCGATTTTGGGTTACAATTTGCCAATGAGAGGAACTTGAGTGAGATTTGGAAGGTAGGAGAGAAGTGGAAGCTTTTACCTCTCCACCTGCCTCCACCTAGTGCTTGTGGCACTTTCTTGAACTCCTCAGGCTGGGATTCTCTAGGTGTGGCAGAGGAAGTGGTTTCCAGAACTCTCTGCAAGGTCCTGCCTCTTGTTTGTGGCCTCTTTTCAAACTTCCCAGGAATGAATGCCTTATCCCCTCTCACACTGAGAGACACTCTCAGCACCTTCTCTCCGCCCCCCCTCCTCCTCCTTTTAAAACATATATTTTATTGATTTTTCACAGAGAGGAAGGGAGAAGGATAGAGAGCTAGAAACATAGATGAGAGACATCAATCAGCCTCCTCCTGCACGCCCCCTACTGGGGATGTGCTCACAACCAAGGTACATGCCTTCTACCGGAATCGAACTTGGGATCTTTCAGTCCGCAGGCCGACGCTCTGTCCACTGAGCCAAACTGGTTTCAGTTCAGCACCATCTTCCAAAACCTTCATGGCTGCATCCTCTCATCTTTGTTTATCTTAATTTCTATATTCCCCCAACTTTTCCCATAATGCTGATATTGACTTTGTTGTCCTGACCAAACCCAAACTGGTGTATAAAATGTGACTGTTTGTTCATTTATATTGTAATCATGCACAGATTTTCTATTTTGGTTTAGGAGTGAGAGGGAAGATAGGAGAAATACAAATGAGAAATTGGAAGTTAAAGATGGTTATACTAGTAGGATGGACGCTGAGTTAATGAGTTAACGGTGGTATTGTATGGACTGTGCTGGTTGTTCTCAAGAATCTAAAGTTGAATTATCTCTTCTATACTATCACATACTTCATAGTATGGAGATAGTATTAACTTTTATTTTGTTTAGGAAACCTTCATTAGTGTCCACTATGTGAAGCTTAAGCTGGATGTGCTGAGAAATACAGAGAAGAAGTACTGATTGAAAGCATATGAGTCAGATGTTCAATTTCTCAATTTAAAATGCAATTCCATCAAGTAGATATTATTTCCCTTACCTTACAGATGGGAAAATTAGGCCTAGAGAGAATCAGTAACCTGGCAGAGGTTGCAATGTGATGTGAATGCTGGGGCTACCATTCTGATCCGTGTGATTCAAATCTCCACCGTTCTCTGCATTGGTCTGAGATGCTTCTTGCCTCCAAAAAAGTTTAAATTCAATTGAAATGAAATTGAAAAAGAAAACATATTCTCAACCCTGATAAACTCAAATGGATTATATTAGGGCAACTTATGTCAAATTCTTTTTTTCTTATTTATTCCACATTTTTATGCATTTAGACACGATCATGGTTATAACTAATTACAGTCAAACAAATCATTTTCATTCATTAATTCTTTTGCCTATGCTGAGTTGCCAAGAACAAGTTTCAAATGAAGAATTCATTGTACTCATGAAAATTGGTGAAAATTAGAAGAGGAATAAAGGGAGACAAGGACCGTGGGTATAACCCACATAGAACATGTTGACATATTTCAGTAGAAAATAGGATAGATTTCTAAGGCAGATGAGACACAAAATGTACTTTAGGTACACTTACAATTTTTTCCCTTGTAGTAACTTTTCTGCTGATCTGGAATGTTTTGGCAAATGTTTGAATTTAAAGTGAATTTCAACTCAAATAGACTTTAAAAAGACATTTGTTTTCTTTCATTTCTGGTAGAGCAAAAGGTAAAGTAGGCTTCAAGTATAATAAACTGCAGCTGGATGGATCATTGAAACATCAAAACATCATTGAAAACTCAGGTTCTTTCTGTAGCTCTGTTCTGCAGGTCTTGATACTAGACCAGTTCTCCTCAGGGAAGCAAGATGGTTCTTTGTGACAACTGGGACTTTATGCTCCCTGTTCATGACTAGCAGGAGAAAAAGAGAGTATAAACCTTTTTCTCCAATTTGATTATGCCAACTCAAGCCATAGCTCATTCTGGAACCCATATTAGTTTCCTGGGCTCTGCTATGCTCAAGATTGGCTTAGACTAATCAGGACAGAGGGTGAATGTCAGAATAAAACAAGACTTCTGATAAGGAAGAAGGAATAGTTGGATAGGTAATCAGCAATAATTACTTAACAACCTTTAATCTGTAATTCCTTAACATCCATTTTAATAAAATCAGTCAACGTTATTCATTTTAAGTTTTTAGAAGACCAAAAATCTGGTGTGGAGAATTCTTACAACAATCAAAAGCTTTACCTTAATAGGAAAAATTGTAGTGAAGCAACCTCAGAAACAGTTATTCCAATAAAATTCAAAAATCTTAAGTCACAGAAATGTGGTAATTTAATTTTCTACCCCAAGCTGAAGGAATATTTATGAGTCTGGTATAATGTTGTATGTTGTGGACTGTTGGAATCTGAACAAGTTGTCTTACTTGATTTTCACATCTTGATATGTTTTTCTTCCCATTCCCACCTACTCCTTTTCTTTACATTCCTTTTAGTTTTTCTCTTTGCAATACAATGACACGTTAATAACACAGCAGACCTCATTTTTTACTTTTCTGTAATGGTATTAGCAGAGATCCTTTGAGGTGATTGATGTTAAGAGAGAGCCCAAGGAAAATGATGTGTTTGAAACAGCATGGTCTTATAGTCATGATAACGCTGTATACAAGATATTACATCATGTTGGTAATTACACAGCACAGGCAAAAATGAAATTCATTATTTTGATAGATATTAACTTTGGGCTCAGATTGTAACTTTAATTAAAAGTTCACAGACAATCATCTATTCTGGAAGCTAAATAACACTACCTTATGCCAATTGTATATATAAGACAAGCAAGACATTTTCTATTTTGTTCCAAGTACTTTATTTTTAGCAAATGACTATTTCATTTTATCCTCCTAAAAGCCTTAATTCAATTCAACACAAGCAGAATACAATGCTTTTTATAGTTTTTCTTCTAAATCACTCTTCTGGTAGATTCCTATTAAGCTAAGTTCAAAAGGTCAGTGAATTATTAAATTGCTACATTCTTTATTCATAATTTGCATGAAATCATCGGGGCAGGGAAAGGAATAGAAGCATGTCCTTATTTAGTTTGAAAACTACTGGTATTTGACAGCTGGCAAAGCTTACACTGGAGCAGAAAACAATGCACTTTGGCACATTTGTACTTATTTCCAGAGCTGCAGTGTAGTCTGGGATATCTTCGCTGAATAGAATATACTCAGTTCACAGAAATAATAACTACACACTCCAGCTACGGCCTTCTCTCCTTTTGACAGTATTTTGACTCTTGACTCTCATCTCTTTAATCACCTCTGATGTAATATTCTCTTCGGATTTCCCTCTTACCACTCTGTGCTCCTCATCACTCCCCATTCACTGACTCATTTTTGTTCTTTCACACCTTAAATGAAATAATCACCTAAGCTTTCTTCTACTCATCTTTTCTGACTTCTTCCTCTCAACTTTCTTTCCTCAGTCTTCTTTCCTCTTCTCAGCCTGTTCTTTCTATCTATGAGTCTGTTTCTATTTTGTTTGTTTTGCTCATTAGATTCCACATGTAAGTGAAATTATGGTATTCATTTTTCTCTGACTGGCTTATTTCTCTTAGCACAATGCTTTTCAGGTCTATCCATGATGTTGCAAAAGGTAAGATTTCCTTCTTTGGTAAAGCTGAGTAGCATTTCATTGTGTAAATATACCACCTCTATATACCCACTCATTTACTGATGGGCACTTGGGTTGTTTCCAAATCTTAAATATCTATATATATAAAAGCCTAAGTGACCCTTATGACTGGATGATCAGACAATCGAAAGATTGGCTGGTAGCTATGATGTGTACTGAGCACCAGAGGGCAGACACTCAATGTAGGAGCTGCCCCCTGGTGGTCAGTGCACTCCCACAGCCAACTTCCCACAGCCGGCCAACCTCCTGCGATCCCTCCCTCTGGCTGGCTGCCCTGATTGGCCCCGATCACCAGCCATGCCAAGACACCTCACCCTTACATGAATTCAAGCACTGGAACTCTAGTTGTATATAATGCTGCAATGAACATAGGTGTGGATATATTCTTTCAAATTAGTGTTTTGGATATCTTCAGATATATTTCTAGATGTGAAATCGCTGGGTCATAAGGTAGTTCCATTTTTAATTTAAAAAATATATTTTATTGATTTTTTACAGAGAGGAAGGGAGAGGATAGAGAGTTAGAAACATTGATAACAGAGAAACATCAATCAGCTGCCTCCTGCACACTCCCTAATGGGGATGTGCCTGCCACCAAGGTACATGTCCTTGACTGGAATTGAACCTTAGACCTTTTAGTCCACAGGCCAATGCTCTATCCACTAAGCCAAACATGCTGTTCATATTTTTTATCTTTTTCTGTTTTCTTCTTCCTCTTCTTAAAGAATACCCTTTAACATTTCATATTATACTGGTTTGTTGGTGATGGACTCCTTTAGCTTTTTCTTATCTGTGAAGTTCTTTATCTGACCTTTAATTCTAAATGATAGCTTTGCTGGTAGAGTAATCTTGGTTGTAGGTCTTTGCTAGTCATCACTTTGAATATTTCTTCTGGCCTGTATAGTTTCTGTTGGGAAATCAGCTCATAGTCATATTGGCATTCCCTTGTAGGAATTGATTGATTTTCTCTTGCTGCTTTTAAGATTCTCTCTTTGTTTTTAGCCTTTGGCATTTTAATTATGATGTGTCTTGGTGTGGTCTTATTTGGATTCCTCTTGTTTGGGACTCTCTGTGCTTCAGGGACTTGTAAGTCTATTTCTTTCACCAGGTAGGGTAAGTTTTCTGTTATTATTTCTTCAATATTTTGCTCTCTCTCTTCTTCTGGCACTTCCATAAAGCAAATGTTGGTGCTTGAAGTTGTCCCAGAGGCTCCTTATACTATCTTCATATTTTTGGATTCTGTTTTTCTTTTTGCTCTCCTGGTTGGATATTTTTTGCTTCCTCATATTTCAAATCATTGATTTGATTCTCAGAATCCTCTACTCTCCTATCAAATTCCTGTATATTATTCTTTATTTTAGTCAGTGTATGCTTACTTTCTGACTGGTCCTTTTCCATTTTTTTTTTTGAGATTTCTAGAAGATTATTGAGTAACCTTATAACCATAGTTTTGAACTCTATATCCAGTAGTTTGTTTTCTTTCATTTGTGACATGTTTCTTGGTCTCCACATTTTGGCTGCTTCCTGTATTTATTTCTATGTATTGGGTAGAGCTTCTATGTCTTCTTGAGTTGATAGAATGACCTCATGTAGTAGGTGTTCTATAGAACCCAGCAGCTCAGCCACCCCAGTCACCTGAGCTAGGCACTCTACATGCACCCCTTTGTGGGCTGTGAGCACAGTCTTGTTGTAGTTGAGACTTGATTGCTATTGGTGTTACTGTGAAGACTTGACTTCCAGGCCAATTGGCTGTAAGAACCAGCTGCAATTACAGTGGGAGAGCTGCTGTGCAGGAGATAACCCTCTGGAGCAGGACTTGCTTCACTGGAGCTTTGGTGGTCACTGAGTCTGCTCCTTGAGTGTGTTGCTTATGGATGTGTAGAGTTCATAATCTGGTATGGTCTGACACTGACCACTGGGTGCACTGGTGCCGGTGCTCTTGTCCCAGCCTTACAAAGGGTGTGCAGCAATCTAAAAAAAGGAGCTGATTCATAGATTAAGAAGGAGTCTAGAGACAAAAGATAATTTTTAAAGGCATTGGGGGGTCAGAGGATCTTCAGCTAAAGAAGTTGAAGGCTACCCCTTGTCTAAGGACCCTGTGCTATTTATTAATACAATTTGTCTTAAAGCAAGGTAGAGACATACACTTCAAAGGGAAAGGTTTACAGAAGCATTGTCAGTTTGGGGAGTAGCCTACAGTTTCTCAGGTGTTTGACCAACAGGAGGCAATAACATGCAGATTTAAGATGCCCCAAGCTGTCTGGCAACAAGCAATCCTATTCAGGTTTGAGGGAATTGCCATTTAGCCGTTCTAACAGGTAAACTACATATGTGGCTCAGCTCTTGTTGAGCTCTCCAAGCTTCACCAATCTTTTGATGAAACTCTTGTAATTACTACATGCTGGAATTGGTTCCTAGCACACTGGCTCTTGGGTCTCCTGGGAGGTGCAAAGTCAGCCACTGCCTGGGGCCACCCAGCAGGAGCTACAGAGAAATTTGCAAATCCCTCCTCTTTGTATCAGGTTTGGAAGTGCCCAGATGAGGCCCAGCTGTGAAGCAAGGCAGGCTGGCACTGGTGTGGGACCTTAGGCCTTTTATTGATAGGTTTGGAGCTTCCTCACCCAGCTGAGGTTTGTTTTTGGGAATTTTAGACTGAGCAAGGACAGGTCATTCATATCAAAAGCTGCTGCAAGCAGCGCAGGTGAGGTTGTAAATTGGGTGGGGCATGGTCTCAGGGAATCACCAGGATGGAGCAAACTGATGTGGCTTCCAATCAGCCCTGCAACTGGGGAGCTCCCAGCATAAGAACAAGGATCCCTGCCAGCACCTCCTTCTGGGAGAAAGCTGCCCCTGACTGAGTTCCTGCCTCTATGCCAGACAATCCTACTTCTCCTCGTCTGTGTCTGTGTTTCTCAGAGCCTCACCTTGGTGCTGAAGCTTAGAGGAAGCGGGACCTTGTAATTTCAGTCTGTGTGCTGGCCTTTTAAGAGGAACAGCTGGGTCTCCAGCAGCCTTTGTGTCACTGAGCCCCTATCTGCTCTGGTTTTTACAGTCTGTAGTTCTTATTGCCCATAGAGATTTCTTTTCCCAGCTCTGGGACCCTGGCCTGGGGCTGGGACCTCTTGCTTCTCTGGGCGGCCTCCACAGAGACATCTCCCTCCCAATTAAAAAAGCAGCACATGTGAGTGCCGGACCAGCCTGTTCTGGGCCTCTGCACTTCCTACCAGTCTCAGTGTGCTTTCTTCTTTACTTCTCTAATTGTAGGACTTCATTCAGCCAACTTTCCAGCAGTTCTGGATGATAGTTTTTCTGTATTTTGGTTGTAATTTTGATGTGGTTGTGGGAGGAGGCAAGTAGAGGCACTTGCCTACACCGCCATCTTGGTCTCTCTCCAGTGGGTTGTCTTTATTGTGCAAAAACTATTTCGTTTGAGTTAGTCCCATGTGTTTATTCTTTCTTTTGTTTATCTTGTCAGAGGAGTTAGATCAGAAAAAAATATTGCTAGGAGAAATGTTCGAGATTTTACTGCCTCTGTTTTCTTCTAGGATTTTTATCCTTGTGTTGTTATTTATTTATTCTATTATTTTCTAGACAGACAATTATGAACCTACTTTTACCTTACCCTGAATATCCTGCTTTTTCATGAGAGAAATGTAATTTAAAAAAAAATATTTTTATTGATTTTCTACAGAGAGGAAGGGAGAGGGATAGAGAGTTAGAAACATCAATGAGAGAGACATCCACCAGCTGCCTCCTGCCGGCATCTAACCTGGGACCTTTCATTCTGCAGGCTGATGGTCTATCGACTGAGCCAAACTGGTTTCAGCAAGAGAAATGTAATTTATCAGAAGACCTAAACATCTTTTCGTTTAGTGATTCTCAGCTTTAATGTAAGTTAGAATCACCTGGGAAATTTGTTTTAGAATTCATAATCCCGACTCTACACTTTAGAATCTGGCTTTGTAAGTCTGTATGTAGTGGAGCCCAGGAATCTGCATTGTGAGAAAAGCAGTATAGGTAATTTTATGCATACATCAGAGGACCACATTATAAAAAAGTTTTTTGACTTTTTTTCCTTTGAAAGTTGTGTCAATTTTTCTGAATCCCTAAACATTTTCTTTCTTTCTTTTTAAAAAATCCTCACTTGAGGATACTTTTTGCATTGATTTTTAGAGAGAGTGGAAGAGAGAGGGAAAGACAAAGAGAAATATCAATGTGAGAGGAACACTTCAATTGTTTGCCTCCTGCACTAGCCCCAACCAGGAAGGAGCCTGCAACAAAGATACCTCTCCAATTGAACCCGGGACCCTTTGGTCCACAGGCTGACACTCTATCTACTGAATCAAACCGGCTATGGCTGAATCCCTAATCATTTTCAATGGTCTCTGAAACATTTTAGTTACTTTTTTCACATCAGGCAGCCTCTAACTGAACAGGACCTTGGGGAAAAAAATTAAGGGTAAGATAAATGAAAGAATGAAAATATATTTCGAGAAGCAGGGATGCTTTGGAGGGTGAGTGAAGATAGACTGAATTCCGAAACTATTAAGAGAAATTGTACCTAAGACCTTTCCTAAACTAATTTCCCAGCGTAGACTTGTGAGCACACGCAGTAAACAGAAGGGCTGCACAACATGGAACATTGGAAAAGGAATCTGGCAGGGAGTGTGCCCTGTCTCCAGCACTCCCCAGGGGAGATCAAGCAGAATACCTACCTGGCCTCCTTTCTCAGGTTTCCAGAGAAGGAGGCGGGGACTCATTACCATCCTGATGAGGACATTCCTACCCCCAGGATAAGCACATTCAATTCCCTTCCTGTCACTCCTCCGGGCTCCTTCAGATCTCTGGTTTGGCTTTTGAAGTGAAGTTTCCAGGGCTCAGAGCAGTGACCTCAACCTGGAGAGGCCTCTGAGATCAAATGTCAACCTCTCATCACATGAATAACATTAGGAGCGAGCAGGGTTTGTACCTTTTCGAGGAACTAAACATTGGATTTCCAGTATGTTGCGTTGCCCAGGCATCCTCACTCTAGAACAATTAGAGCTTGACTATGAAATAATTATTAAAATGAGGGATCCACGGAGACCGGTTTGGCTCAGTGGATAGAGCGAAGGCCTTCGGACTGAAAGGTCCCGGGTTCGATTCCGGTTGGGGGCATGTACCTTGCTTGCAGGCACAACTCCAGTAGGAGGCGTGCAGGAGACAGCTGATTGATGTCTCTCATCATTGTTTCTGACTTTCTATCCCTCTCCCTTCCTCTCTGTAAAAAATCAATAAAATATATTAAAAAAAATAAAATGAGAGATCCACCTAACTATTTGTAGGACTTGACTTTCTCGCAAAGAATGAAGCGTTTCTAAGTTGTTCCGCTTACTGGAAAGTAGAAAGTAGTCATCATTTAATATGCTCTCCTGTGATTTCTTCAGTTATTAGCTCACTCAATCCAGAAGAATGGAGAAACATAAGCACGGAGAAATTCTTGTGGCTGAGTCTTGAGACTGGCCAGATGTTTACCAAATGAATTTCCACCAGGTCCTGGGTAGGTATTTCCCAGCTTTTTTTTTGCTGTGGGCATGTGCTTGATTTTGCAATAGTGGAATACGGAGGTGAGCGCTATATATAATTTCAAAGGCTGGTCCACTGCAAATAGGCCACTGGTGTGTCTGCCACATCAGTTATCCCGAATGTGGGATCTTCTCCCCCTGCAGTCTTTCATGCTCTTGTCCAACCTTTTTTTAAAATTTTTTTTATTTATTAATTTTTATACATATCTCCCCATTGCCCCCCCTCCCTCACAGGCATAACTCAACCCACAGTGTCCATGTTCATTGCTTATGCTTATATGCATATATACAAGTCCTTTGATTGATCTCTTACCTACCTCACCTAACTTGAATCTTCCTGCTGTAATTTCACAGTCTGTTTGAAGCTTTACTGCCTCTGTATCTATCCTTTTGTTCGTCAGTTTATAATGTTCTTTATTATCCACATATAAGTGAGATCATGTGATGCTTCTCCTTCATTGACTGGCTTATTTCACTAAGCATAAGGCTCTCCAGTTCCAACCAGGTTGCTGCAAATGGTAAGAATTCCTTCTTTTTAATGGCAGCATAGAATTCCATTGTGTAGATGTACCACAGTTTTCTGATCCACTCATCTGCTGTCTTGTCCAATCTTTCACTCTCATCCCATTACTAGCTTACTGCAGAGAAGGATGGATCCTTGGAAAATGGCACTCCCTGAGGAGGACAGGAGACTGCATCCCTCAAGGATGGCAGGAAGCAGAGGCCCTTGCTGACCTCATCTGATTGTGGTGTGAGGGCGCAATACATTCCTCAGTGTTTGTCCACTGAGATTTTGGGGTTGGTACAACATTTAGTGCTTCTTAATACATCTCCAGAAGTTGACTTGTTTACTAATATGTCAGAGGAGTTTACTAATTCTCAAACTCAGTGAATCATCTTATAGATATCTCAACGAATATTTCCCAAAATATTGGATCTGAAATAAGAGAAGCTGTGTATTCTCCTGGAGTTATAGTAGAAGGGGAGTTAGACTTCAAACATTGTATTTCCTATGAGCCTCAACACAAGGTTCTGAATCCTAGGTATACCAATTTCTGGAGTTCAGAACCATCTGGGCACATTTGGCTACCTGATGTGGCAGACACACCAGTGGTCTATTTGCAGTAGACACTGTTGAATCTTCTGGAAGAGAATTTGTCCCCAGGCACAGAGATCCAGGAAGATAAGCTTGGCGTGATAACAAAGCAGTGGTTGTGTGAGGAAAGTGGTTGCTCTGAATATGGTTTGCTGTTTGTTTTCGGATTCATCCCTGGTCCAGTTCCAGCTGCCTAGGTCATCGGGAAAGAGAGGAAGAGAGAGAGAGAGAGAGAGAGAGAGAGAGAGACAGAGAGAGAGAGAGAGAGAGAGAGAGAGAGAGAGAGAGAGAGAGAGAGAGAGAGAGAGAGGGAGAGAGGGAGAGACTCGGTAATGAAAATGGAAGAAGTTGTGTAATCTATATTTCTTTGCTTCATGAGTGTATAAAAACCACAATATTTATTTTTCTAAATGAAATAAATTCCTCTCAGTTGCTATTCATCAAGCCCCGCAGGATATTTAAGCTTGATTATGTTTTGGTGGTTGTCCACCTCCCTTTATGACTTTATAGCCTCGTAGCAACCAAGGGGCTTTCCCAGTCCGGAAGGTTGGGTGAAAACCCTCTGATCTTCAGTCCATCATGTCTCTTCTGAGATGCTCATGCTTAAGGCCTCCCTTTTCTTTAAGAAGTGGGTAGCTCTGTGCTCTGGGTAGGAAAACTTCTAAGTAGTCCGGTCTCTAGCCTTTATCTAGCCTTTCCTCAGAGGTCCTCCTGCATTGAATATGGGTGGGAGGGGGCACGGTGCCATTTCTTGAGAAAGCTGTCATCACTGACTTCTTTCTAACTCAGGGAAGCCACCTAGGGGTTGGGGCACACCGAGTCTTCAGTTCAGAGCATCACCTTCTCTTCCTCTTCCTGACTTATCCTGTATTTGTGGATCTGAAATAAAAGAAGCTGTGTATTCTCCTGGAGTTATGGTAGAAGGGGAGATTAGACTTTAAAGATAAAAATGCTGGCATCTTCTATCTGAGGTGGAAGTGGGGGAAGGAGAAGGTTTTATTTTTTGGTAAGTGTTCATCACCAAAACTCCCCACAAAATGCTAAAAGCAAAAAAGAGATAAACAACAAGAAAGTAAAAGAAATATAATAACAAACAAGTTTTTCTCAACAGTATAAACAAGTTAGTTTTTCTTTTTTAATAATATATTTTATGACAACCTTTTTTGACTAAAATGTCAGATATTTGGAGGTAGAATATAAGTCTTTTAGGATCCACTTGAGAGTATGAAAGAAATGGAGCTATATTCTCCCCCAGTCTGTGTCTAGAGCAGGGTTTTCAGAGATAAGTGAATTACATTTAGGGTGAAAATGTATCCATTGGATGATGGCAGACCTAGATTCCACTTTAGCCCTATTTCAATTGTTTCTAGGGTCTACATGTTGATTCAACCCTTTCTCAAACTCAGTCAGTCATCTTATAGACATCTCAATGAATATTTCCCAAAATAGTTAGAAATAGTCATGTGCTTGTCTACACTGTGAACTCTGGCAGCTTTCACTCTTGTTGGCTTGGGGACCCTGACACCTCTGTGTGAACGAACTCAAGCTGTTGGATGGGAAGAAAATTAAGAAATGATGGAAAAAAGCCTCTGACCGTCATGTGAGGGAGGTCATCCTAGATCCTCTAGCTGCCAGTCAACTCGCTAACTGAACCCCAGAGACATGAGAGTTGAGTAGAATCAGCTGATCTGGCAAAATAGTCATTTTTTCAACTTCTACATTTTGGGATGGTTTGTTATGCAGCAGAAACTAACTGACACACCATTAAAATAATGAAGATATAAAATCTGTAAAGATTTATAACTATTAAGGAGGAAGAATCAGTAATCAAATAAATTGCAACAAAGAAAAACTCAAGTCTAGAGGGCTTCACTGATGAGTTCTATTCAAATATTTAAAGAAGAATTCTTATTAATTCTTCTCAAACACTTTAAAAAAGTTGAAGAGGAGGGACCACGTCCATACTTATTTTATGAGACCAGAATTTCTCTGATACCAAAGCCAGAAAAAGACACTATAAAAAAAAAAAAGAAAATTATAGGCCAATATCGCTTGCAAAAATCCTCAACCAAAAATCCTTAATTCAACTATCTAATGAAAAGGATTATAATCCATGACCAAGTGGGATTTTTTCTTGGGATGCAAAAATGGATCAACACATGTGAATCAATAAATGTGATAAACCACATTAACAGGACAAAGGAAAACACACACACACACACACACACACACACACACACACACTCTTCTTGATTAAGAAAAATTGCATTTGCCAAAAAATAAAATTAAACAAACTGGATATTTCCTTTCCTTTGCTTAAAACCCTAAAATAAATGTTTTCCACCACTGCTGTAAGTATGACCTCAAAGATTTGATATCTTCTGACCCTCTAGGCTTATCTCTGATCAATGTCTGCTTTATAGTTTCCCTCTGGCAATGTGGAAACTCTTTAATTCATTGTGTGCACCAATCTCATCCTTCTGTCCCTTTGCTCTCCCTCCACCTCCTTTTCACATAGGCACCTTCTACTTATACTTCCAATCACAGATCAGATTCTACCTCCTCCAGAAAGCCTGATGGGGTAGGATGCTTTTCTCTATGTTCTCCTGTTCAAATCCCTGTCACTCCACTTAAGTATTTCTTTTAAAAATATTTATGTTCACTTTCTCTAGGTAGACTGAAGGCAGATTTGTATCTCAGTCTTCTTGTATTACTGCGACCTAGCAGGTTGCCTGCCTATTGAATCAACACATATTCCACATTTCAGAAATGGACAAATGAATAAAACACAGCAGAAAACAGCACTTAAAATGTGTAGTTACCTTTTTCCTTGTAGAGATCAACAATACACATCTAATCATTTTTATATCTCTGAATTGTATTTCTCTCCTACCCAAGGAGCTGCCTTCTAATTGATATGGACATGATTGATGTAAACCAAATTAGAAGCAAAAATAGAGAATGTCCGACTAGAAACCACAATTGTATATAATAATGTTTACATTAAAATGCTAAAAAATGAAAGATGGGGGTACAACTGGAGTCTTTCTTTTTCATCATTCTAAACTCACAATTGATGAATTCTCGTAGCTTGGCTTTCCCCATTCTATAATCAGTTTTCAAGTTCACTGCTACCCACCCAGCAGTGTTCTTTTGAGCTGTGAATGCAAGTTTTGACCCAAAGTCTTTTGCTAACTTCAAGCAGAAGAGAGAGGCATTTGTGTGGCAGGAGAGGTGGAAGCCAAAGGAAAACTATTAAATAGATGATGATGATTTTCTTCCATATTTTTCTTTCCTTCTGGTGAGTGCTGAGACCGGTAGGTGCCCTCTATTCTATTAATGAAAAAATTGCACATTAAAGCGATCTTTTAATCCCTTTGACTCATGGCGTCTCAGAAATGACACAAATGATAACCTGTGAGCACATCAGTAGGAATGAAGGTGGGAGAGAAGATACAGTCCAATGAAAACAAGAGAAACTGAAATCTCTCAAAACCACCATCCTAATATCATAAAACAAGGAGGAAGATAAACACACAACACACGTACTCACTTCGCTCACAAAATTGGGCCAAGGCTGAGTCAGTGGATCTACAGAAAAAAGCTATGAATATTCTGCTTGGAAATCCATTCTGAGAACAAAGAGAGGAAGTGACTGAGCAGGAGATTTGCACGTGAGCGACTCCGTCATTGAGTCCAATCCCAGAAATTTGGGCTGAACTAACTGGAGATACTACTGACTTCCATTTTAGAAATCATTGAATAATTATTATGCCATATTTCTTTTTAAAAATATACATTTGTATTGATTTCAGAGAGGAAAGGGGAAGAAGAGATAAACACATGAATGAGAAGGAATCATTGATTGGCTGCCTCCTGCACGTCCCCCTACTGGGGTGAGCCTGCAACCCAGGCATGTGCCCTAACTGTTACTTCCTGGTTCATAGGTTGATGCTAACCACTGAGACACACTGACAGGGCATACTATGCCATGTTACTGAAGTTTGTTTAGGATTTCAAGTTTATCTGTGGGCTTCTGACATATGGCTTCCAAGCTGTTATCCTAGGAGTGATAATGCTGGTTCCAAGTGAAGCTGTACTAGGGACTTGAGTAAAAGAGACAGTTACACTGTTAGTCTTGCTTATATATGGACTGTACTTATTTGGATAGAACACAGATAACTGAATAAAATGATGATGCCAAGATAAGATTGGGCAGGATCATATATTATCATTCAAATGACATCGTCTTCTTTATTGAAATAATATAGATTTAGGCCTAAACCGATTTGGCTCAGTGGATAGAGTGTCGGCCTGCGGACTGAAAGGTCCCAGGTTCCATTCAGGTCAAGGGCATGTACCTTAGTTGCGGGCACATTTTCAGTAGGGGGCGTGCAGGAGGTAGCTGATTGATGCCTCTTTCTCTCTCATTGATGTTTCCAACTCCATCCCTCTGCCTTCCTCTCTTTAAAAAATTCAATAAAATATAAAAAAGAAATAATATAGATTTAGCTCAGGAGACAGGAGAGAAATGTCCTTTAAAAATTTTTTTTTTCGGAGCATTTCTGAACTTGGACAGGTCACACTTGCCAAATTACAGCAGTGGACATAAGTGGGTATGGGTTGAGAAGGTGGCGACTGTCCTTTTGCAGTCAGACAGCCCTGCTCCAAGAAGTTAATGTTATGAAATGGAAACAAAAGCAAGATTACAATTTGGTGGCTTGAAGGAAAGCCACATTCCACGGAATGACATAGAAAGTGTCATGATGTTTGTTTCTGCCCCGCCCTCCACTTCAGTTCAGACACTAATCAGAAAATTGCCCGTTCTGCAAAAGGGAACAAAGTAGAACCTCTGCCCCGTGCAGAGGAACACGGGATGGGCATGTGTGGAAAGCTGTCCACATGTGGCTTTGTGGCTAAAGAATCATATCTGGCATCAAGCAAGCACAACAAGAAGTCCTTGGGAAAAATGCTAAAATAATAAACAATGAGCCATTGTTAGTGGGATATTTTGGAGACAGAGTTTCCATTTAATGAGGATGATTAGTGTATCAGAAAAGACCATGGAAATAAAAAGAATAATGGAGCTCCTCAGTGAAAGAAATATAACCACGGTAGACATCTGTGGAACAAGAACAGCGTGGATGAGTCTCCACTAGTTTCTTTGGTGGAACGAGCCCTTTAGTAAAGAAATGCAACATGGTGGTCTAGCTGCGCTGTCCATTATGGTAGCCAGTAGACACATGTGGCTATTTAAATGTAATGAAAATTAATTAAAACTAGATCATATAAAAAATTCTGTTCTTCAGGCACATTCATCACATCTCAAGGACTCAGCTGCCACACATGCCCAGTGGCTACAGTATAGAAAAGCACAGATGGACCATTTCCATTGTGGTGGAAAGTTCTCCTGGAGGGCATTGGAAGAGCATCATCCTGGGAGCCGGGGATTGAATTTCAAGTGTGCAGCTCGGCTATGGCGTGCCTCTGTTTCTTCATAGCCCATGTAATAAAAGCCTAATGTGCAAATCAACCGAATGGTGGAACAACCAGTTGCTATGATGCACACTGACCACCAGGGGGAAGACACTCAATAGCAGGAGCTGCCCCTGGTAGTCAGTGTGTTCCCATAGGGGGACTGCAATAGCAGTGGCTGGAGCCTTTCCCATCTCCGCTGCAGGCAGGCGGACATCCCCTGAGGGGTCCTGAACTGCAAGAGGGCACAGGCTGGGATGAGGCCCCCGCCTTCCCAGTGCACGAATATTGTGCACAGGGACTCTCTAATTTAGAATAAGGCAAGGAATAGTACCTGTCCCCTGGAGTTGTCAGGAGAATGAAATAAATGAGTTTGGTGTTTATTAATAAATCGTGTAGAGCTATTCCTGGCACAGAGTAGGTACAATAGCAATAGTTTTTAAATGAATGGAAGTCTATTGCCTATATTCTATAGTTTGCATATATTTATGTGTATGTTAACTTTTAGGAAAAACGATGGGCTAACCTTAATTGCACACTTACTCCTTGTGGGCTAAGTGGTTTAACTTAGCCCACAAGTGTTTGGTTTAAATGCCAATAAAATCTCAGAAGGAAGAATCTATTCTTATTATTTAATAGTTGAGCACACTGAGCCCAAAGGTCACTCAGCTAAGAGATGGTTTTTGAACTTGGTTGACTCTGAACTGCTACAGCATTTTCCAGTTCGATGAGCTACCAGACTGGAAAGTCTATGCTATGTTTCTTCTGGCTTTCACTTTGAGTTAAACAACTTACCTGATAATGACAGCTAACCATCACACAGCAGTTACTAGGTGCCACTCACTGGTCTAGGAACATGTAGTAAATCCATTTAATTATCACAATAATTCTATTAAATAGGTATTATCATCATCCCATTATGGCTGAGTAAATTGAGGTTCAGGGAGGTTCACTCTATTACCTATGTCCACCTGGCTAGTAAGTCCCACAATTAGCCCTTTGGGATTCAAATTCTATTTTTTTTAATGTATTTTTTTCTATAACTACATGCTTACTGCATAGGGGTTTAGTACAGAGTACAAGATTATAAAGGTATTTGCCCTATAGGACGCTGCCTAACCAGTGCCAAATAGATACTGGTGCTCAACAGGGTCAAAGCCAAGTGGCTTCACTTAACAGCTACCGAACTACTTAAATGGGCTATTTCAGTCCTGCCTGCTGTGCGCGCATATCCTGACTCGCCCTTTCCTTGGGGAAAATCGGGAAGAAAAGTACATACATGGAAATGTGCTATTAGCTGCCGGGCCAAATTGGCAAGCCCTGGGGACCCACAGCCTCTCAGGAGAGGCTCACGTCGTTGCTGGCAAATGTGCCGGATTTCTCAGGCTCAGTCACACGGCATTCCCCCTGCACACGTCCCAGCTTCCCTGCGCATCAGCAGGATCGCTGTGAGAAAAGGAAAAGCAATGGGCTTGGAAGTCAGAGGTAAGCACAGACCAACTCTCCGCTGGCGGTTCTTAAAATAAGTTTCAATGCAATAAAGCATCCGGAGCCAGAGGATGTGACATCCTCATTTGCATGATTCAGAAGGCAGTGACGCCACAGGCAGCCCACGAGGAGGGGTGCCCAGTCGAGGAAACACTGAACAATTGACCGGGTCCTGGAGTTGGCAGTGAGTGAGCTGTCTTAGATCACCGAAGCCTGTTCCACGGGCCACGGCACAGGAACTGGTGGCTATCAGATCTTCGCAGTGGGTGGTTCCTGTCCCCGCCCCACAGTTTTCCTGGAGTTGATGGTTTGTGAGAGGGACAGAAGTTTTACCCAGAGATGACAGTTTAGTGCAAACAATCACTTTCTGTGGAAAGGCTCGGAGAACATCCATATTCTGTTAGGATGGGAAGTTGTAACTTGGTAGCCATGCAGAGGGAAGGGGATCTTCAGGGCATCTTAGGAGCTCCTGGGAAGTTGTGTGCACATGGTTGTTTTAGGTCCTGGGAGAACAGAGCCCACAGATCCCATCATACTCTCCATGGGTCTCTGGCCTCTAAGACAGTGGTTCTCAACCTTCCTAAGGCCTCGACCCTTGCATACAGTTCCTCATGTGGTGGTGACCCCCAACCATGAAATTTTGCTACTGTTATGCGTCGTGATGTAAATATCTGCATTTTCCGATGGTCTTAGGAGACCCCTGTGAAAAGGTCATTTGACCCCCAAAAGGGGTCCCGACCCACAGGTTGAGAACCGCTGCTCTAAGCGATTAGAACCTTGTTGCTGATAATGACACGGTCAAGAGATGACAACAAAACCTTTATTGCATGTGATAGGAAAGTAGAATTTTAAATTTTAGTAGAATTCTAATTCAGTAGCAGGATCCTTTGCAAACTGTGTCTTCATCCCTCAATGTAATGCAATAGAGACCAGCCTCTTCCTCCCTGCATGTGGCCTCCCATGAGGTCACCTTGATAGCAATACCAGTCCCCATAATCCCATTCGGTAGATAAGCACATCACAATTAGAGTTTGGGTTCTGGTGTTAGAATAAGGGAGATTGCCCCCCCCAAAATGGGTCAAATCAAAGGTCAATCATGGTAAGAGTCATACGATGGAAGAAAATGAGACTCTGACTAAAATTTACTTTTGTGATGCATTGACAGTTGAAATAATCCACCTGCAGCAAGAGAAAATACGTTAACACTGGTTCTGCTTTTCTTCCTCATCCCCCTGTCAAAGTCTACTGCTGTCTTTCCTTGATGATTCATCGACAAGATATTTATTGCCAATACATCACTGATTTTGGCTTTGTGTTAGCTACTGGCTAAAACCAACTGGTCAGCAAGAAAGGAGAGAGAAGATAGCATCCTGATGAAGTTCTCTATAAATATAATTTCCTTTCCTCTAAGTCAAGAGTTACAAGGGCAAATAGTTCTATTTCTATGTGACTGTGGAGACAGAAAAAGAGAATTGGTCATGTTGATGTCAATCCCAGAAAGTGAAAATGCCTTCTGCTACTGTTCATCTAAAACGTCTTTCTGGCCAAGACCGGTTTGGCTCAGTGGATAGAGCATCGGCTTGCGGACTGAAAGGTCCCAGGTTCGATTCCAGTCGGGGGCATGTACTTTGCTTGCGGGCACATCTCCACTGTGGGGTGTGCAGGAGGCGGCTGATCAATGTCTCTCTCTCATCGATGTTTCTGACTTTCTATCTCTCTCCCTTCCTCTCTGTAAAAAATCAATAAAATATATTAAAAACAAACAAACAAACAAACAAACAAAACATCTTTCTGCTAAACAGAAACTAGTCCAGAGAATAGTTGGAAAAACTAAAAACAACAACAAAAACTTATACTGTTACTGAAAATAATTAGTTAGTAAACTCTCCTACTTAAAAGAAGTTATTTAATTTTTAACGAGATTTAAAAATTAGATTAGAATGCAAGAATATCCAGTTTCAGCTATGATTTTGCTGCCACACCAATTTTTTTTTTCTATTCACCAAAAATGTCATATGGCATAAGAAAAATCTCATTTAGAGCCTCGCTCCTCAGACTGCTGATTAGAAATCAGATACTTGGGCTCCACCCCAGACATATTGGAGCAGAATCTGCATTTTAACCACTCTCAGAGGATTTCTTTTTTTTATTAACGTTCAAGTTTGAGAAGTCCTGGTTTAGGATAATATTTCCTAATCTTAGATAATCATCTTAATCATCTAAGTGTAGAGCTCTTAAGAAATACTGTAGAGATTCTCTTAGTGAGTCTTCATTCAACTCACTCTCTGGTTGACTAAACTTCCTCTTAGCTTCAGTGAAGCATGCTGACTGATGATTACAGCGAGCTTGCTCTCGGCTCCTAGCCCAGTCTCTAGTATTCCAAAGCATTTCTGCACATGCTACTTGAGGTATACTTTACCGAGTCTGCGTGTTTGTTCCTAAATCTGCTAATGTTGCGGTGCAAATAGCTTAAACTAATAAAATCTGGGCGTGAAGAGAGTGATACTGTTTATTATAAGTGAACAAGGAAACTCAGATTGGAAAAACTGAAAGTCTAAGAGCTCGTGCTCAGGTTTCTTTACAAATGTCTTTAAGCCCTTGCTCCATTTCAAAGAAATAAAACCGGAAATTGTATACCTGTCTTGTGGGTGTGAAATATGTAAGAAAGATGGCTTTATTGTTCAAGCAATAAATGTATATGAGAAAAAAAATCTTTACATAGGAAGTGTGGCAAATGGATCTATTTATTTGTTTTAATTTCATGCAAGCTGTTATATAAAATATGCATATGCCATGTTTTTTTCTAATTTCTTGATTTTTGCCACTTTGGTGTTGCACAGATAGAATGCCAGTTATAATTTAGTCAGCTAAGAGGGATTTTACTACACATATTCCTGGATCCCATCCCAGACCGCTGAATTAGGGTGGGGCTCAGAATATGTATTTTAAAAAAGATCTGGCAATCAGGTTTGGAAATTATTGAATTAGAGAATTCGGACTGACCAGGCAATGATTATGGAAGTAGGAAAAATCCAACAGGTTTAGATATTTAAAAAATGTTACTAATATATTTGCTAAAGAATTTCCAGAACATTTATAACCAAAAAAAAAAAAAAAAAAAAAAAAAAAGCTCAGCTGATTCCATGGATAACACTTTGTATATTGTCTACATTTCCTGGTCTGATGTTTTTGAAGTTTTCCTGGGAGTCGACCAGCTGGCCCTCTGAGACAGTCCATCTATAAACCAGGAAGAGGAAGAGCTGGAATTGTGGTCAAAATTTCCCTATGCCAGTTGCAGAGTACTGAAATCTCCTTCTGCCATCCCATCCACTGAAGATGGTCAGAGTAGAACGCATATTTTCTTTGGAGAGACTCCTTAATTTTTTAGTGACTTCTTATTCTCTTATCACTGCTAATCTGACATAGGAAATTGAGAAGAGGGGTTTTTAAGGAGACAGCTATACTGATTCTTACTGGACTAGTGGAGTAAGATTGTTCTTTGATTCCACTGATCTGGTATAACTGCCCATTGTATGTATGCCTTCCAGACTTCCAAGGAAACCTGGATGCCTGTATGTCAACGATTTATGGAAAGCGTAACAACGTTCAAATGACAGGAAGGCTGGGAAATGAGATTATTACCTGCTTCTTCAATTAGAAACGACAGCCACAGTTATTTCTTATTTTTAAGGCTTAAAGAATGTAGGGTTAAATATGATGCTTTAAATGACCTGTCTTCTGGACCTGTCACCCGGCCTGCAGTTGATTCTGGTAGCTGCTATGTGTGGCTCGATAGTTAACTCTCAGATAGATACACACCCAATGACTACAAGCACATTTGCTTACAATAGAACCTTTTCTTTGGAAATTTACATTCTGGCTATTTTAGAGGAGAAATGCCATGATTTTTTATTTTTAGGGCCCAGGTTGAAGCATCTGCTTGACACAGAGGTGATGACTTGACAATAATGGACTTAGATAAACACACAAAACAACACTCCAGTTAACTTCAATCCTGGCCCCAGAATCTGGCTGTGTGATTATAATTATCACCCACCTCCTCTTCTCTGTTTTCTAGTGAGACTTTGGAGAAAGAGACCATCCAAATCTGAGCACATTACATGTCAAATGCCTCTGAGAAGCAAACTGTGGAGACTTTGAGGGAAAGACTATGGTTTATCACATTAGGCCAATGTTTCCTAGACATGTCTGTGCCTGAGGTAGTGTAAGCAAATGCCATACTTAAAAAAATATAGATCCCAGGCTTCCTTTCCAGAGAGTTCCACTCACTAGCTCTGTTTGGGGGGAGGGGGCAAGTGATTCTTATAAATAGGCAAGTTTGGGAAACTGGCTTTAATGTTTCAGAATTTATTTCATTCTGATGTTCTGTGAATATTACCTGCTCAGTGAGTGAAGACTATTGATGGCGTTGAACATACTTAAGATCAAAGTATAAGGGAGTATGCTAAATGTTCCTTGACATTCCAAAAAGTCAATATGGTATATATGATGTTCAATTATTCTAACCAGCAAGACTACTCAAGAGGACTGTTCTGCAGAAGAAATATGATCTCATCTGGATCATAAGAATACTAGAAAATCCAAAATTGGTCTTATTTATAATAATGCATAACAATAAGCAATTCTTAACTAACTCACAATAGCTGTTAAAGATCAATTAACATCAGTCTTGAAACGAAAATAAAAAGACTGCATTTGTGATATTTTTAAATAGAAATGCCATTAAGTTAACATGTCAAATAAATAGGCAATAAGCTTTTCAAACGCTGTATATATATGTGTGTGTCGTATAAACATGTATGTATCTATACATATATATGTGTATGTTCATGCATATGCTACATACAGAACTATGTAAATGTCTGCACACATTTACATATGTCTAGGTAGACAGGTAATACTAAGTCTAAGAAGTTTATGGGCTGTACTTGACCTAAGTTAATTTTAGCATGTTTTTGCAGCCTGAAAAATATTTCTTAACATTTCTTTAGAGTGCAGATTTGATGTTGAAAAATTCTTTCAGCTTTTGTTGATCTTAAAATGCATTTGTTATCCTTGCTTTTAAAGGTCATTTTCAGTGGATATATTTATTCTTGTAGTAATATTTCTGGTGTTCTTCATTCCTCTGTATAAATCCATATTTTCATCTTATGTCACTTTCTATTTACCCAAAGAACTTGAACATTTTTTAAAATGTGAGTATGCTGGGGATGAATTATTTAAACTTTTGTATATCTGAAAAAGTCTTTATTTAACTATCATTTTTGAAAGACATTTTTGATAGGTATAAAATTGTAGGTTGACATTTTTTTAATCTTTCAGGACAATGAAGATATTTCTCTGCACTCTTCTCATTTTTAAAAAGAATCTGCTATCATTTATAATTTTAGTTCTTTTCTATGTGATATTTATTTTTGAAAAGAAATATTGGTTGCTTTTCAAAATTTTTTTTGTGTATTACTGGTTTTGAACAATTTGATCATAATATGCCTTGGTTTTGTTTTATTAATGTTTCTTGTGCTTGAGATTTATTTAGCTTTTTGGATCTGTCAGCTTACAGATTTTTGTCAAATTAAAAATAATGGCCATTAATTATTTAAATCATTTTATATCCTTCCTTCTCCCTTCTTTACTTCCAGTTGTATAATTTCAGACATATTAGTCTGCCTGAAGTTGTTCCATGTCTCACTATTGCTCTATTTAGAAAACATTTTTTTCCTGTGCTTTACATTTGTTTCTATTGAGATGGCTTTAACTTTACTAATTTTTTTCATCTTTAATATCTAATTTTCTGTTAATTGCATCTAGTACTTTGTCCTGTGAATTAGCTGTCTTTATTTTCTCAGACTCTCAGCCCTTTGTTCTCAACTCAGGGAGTCAGCTGGTCTTGTCTACAATTCCTGATCACTGTGCTATGATCTAGAAAAGTCTCTCAAGACAATGATCTGGACAATTGTTTTTCATCTCTCATCTCTTGTTGCCTCATAGCCAGTTCTTAAAACCATCGTTCCATGTATTTTTCCTGTTTTTGGTTGTTTTAGGTGGGAGGATAAATCAGTCTCCATTAGTCTATGTTGGCCGGAAATGGAAATCTCTTAATTGCTTTTTCATGTTGCTTTTGACATTTGAGTTTTTTCAAAATAACTGAAGCTATTTACAGGTTTAATTCTAATTATAAATAGTATTAATAACAATACCTTACATGGGTATAGTGTTTTAAAGCTTATGTGATATTATCAGTCTTATAAACATTTTAATAATTATGGTATAATTATATTCATTTGACAAATAAGACAATAGAAAGAATCTCAACTTCAGTTTTCTCATAAGCAAAGCAAATGGCTTGAGCTGGAATATCTTTAGAGTTCCTACATGCTATACTTTTTCAAAAAAAATCTTTCTGAAGTATGTTTTTTTTTATTGCTGGGCTTGTTTTAATATGAGTCCCACAGATAAGAGTTACTCTCTTTTGGAATAGTCTACTTTTTGAATAATTCTTTTACCGAAGTAAACCTTATTCTTGAAACAAGATAGCTCTGCAAAAGAATTTGCCTGTTTGTTTTTCAGTCTAATTCTTCATTATTTTCTGCTGATGTATAGCTAGAGCTCAGTTGTTATGTCCCTTTTCTTCAGTTGATTTCAGTAAGTTGAGGGGATGGTTTAGCAAGTTGATTTGTAAGAGGCTAAGACCTATTTTTTTTAAAAGTAATAAAAAATATGGTAAATACAAATGTCTATTCACCTGGGAACAAAGGTGGTGAGGTCCTGATTTTCCTCCCAGTTCAGCTGAACCCTGGCATGGATGGGTTTATTCTGCTTAGTACAGGAGAAGCTCATACTGACCACATCGTGTGGTCTAGAGCTGGTTTCTTAGGTGGTAGGAGTGGTCACACGGAATCATGGGTCAGTATGAATGACCAGGCACAGACAGTCCTTTCACCTCCTTGTTTGTTCAGTTGGTATATCTTTCTGCCTTTGGGTTAGTCCTCCTAGACCTCACTGGGCCCTATCCCAGCCTCTAGTCCATTGACGTGGGGACTTGACAGTCTTCTCACTTTCCTCCAGAGTCCTTCTCTAGAATCTTTAGATCCCAAATGATCATAGTCATGTGTTAAGAGACTGAAACAACGGAGACCACTGACTTGGAATTCTGATGGCATCAGACACGTGATTGTGAGTATGGCTACTGTCTAGAAACCACTGTGCCACTCTCTTATTAGATTGGTATTCCCCTTAGATGTCAGCCACAAACAGACCACCCATCTCTGGTTTATCCTAATTCTCTTATTTTTTATTTTAGATAGGGATGGACTAATGTGACTTCTTATGTCTTACTGCGAGACTGATTGATTTAGAACTGTGTCAAATAGCAAATGTTATGGGTAAGATGATGGGCCATCTCATTGGAAAGAAGAAGCTAATTCACCATAGTGTCCAAAATTCCTGTAGCTTACTTTAGCATGAACTATCTCTCAAATCCTGGTAAAATCCTAATGTAACTTGGTCTCTGTACAAAGACAAACAGTGAACCCTTGTTGCTATTTGTTTCCTTTTGGAAGGAGGATCATAAATTTTAGTTAATACAGTTAACAAATATAAATTAAAATAGTTTTCCGATAAGACAAAACTTTTTATGAGTTTCACAGACTTTTAGTTTTTCCTTGATTATGAGTCTGAAACAGCAGGCATTTGCTTGGCACTGCAAGTTGGCATTAGACTTTTAAGAGACATTTTCTTAGATTTACTGAGTCATATGGTGTTTATCTCAGATTATGGTTTGTGGGAATCATACTTCCTAAATGTTCTATTGGTTTGTGTGTTATTCTTGGTCCTTAGCAACCTAAACCACAATTAAAAACATATTACATTAATAAGAACATTAATTATTGTTGACAACGGAGAAGAAAGGGGAACAGCGAATCAATTCTTCTATTCAGATCTTTTGCAATTAAGATGTACACCTTGTAAGTTTTTAAAAAAATACATTTTTTATTGATTTCAGAGAGGAAGGGAGAGGGAGAGAGAGAGATAGAAACATCAATGATGAGAGAGAACCATTTATCAGCTTCCTCCTGCATACTCCACACTGGGAATCGAGCCCACAACCTGGGCATATGCCCTGACTGGGAATTGACTCATGGCCTTCTGATTCATAGGTTGATGCTCAATCACTGAACCATGATAGCTAGGCCACTTTATGTTTTAAAAGACTCTACCAGAAGTATAATTAATAAGGAAGGTCAGGGATAGAATGAAGATTTTTATGGTAGCTAATGGGCAGGAAAGAGTAAGAAATCTTCTATTAGTTTACATTAGTTTCTTTGGGGGAAATGCTATTGGGTGGTAAAATGAATGTTTCACAAATGTAACCTGTTACACTATCATGTAATTTGGTACAAGTGAATTTAGTTTTCAAAATACTAGTAAAATTGATTTGGCTTTGATTTGTTATTTTTAAAAAATACATTTTATTGATTTTTTACAGAGATGAAGGGAGAGGAATAGAGAGTCAGAAACATCGACGAGAGAGAGACATCGATCAGACATTGATGAGAGAGACACATCGATCCTCTACTGGGGATGTGCCCGCAAACAAGATACATGCCCTTGACCAGAATTGAACCCGGGACCCTTCAGTCTGCAGGCCAATGCTCTATCCACTGAGCCAAACCGGTTTTGCTGATTTATTATTTCAATGTCTTTATGTCACCTTATGATATTTACTGTATGTGCTCTTAATAATATGCCACCAGAAAATGACTTCTCATAAGACATGAAATTAGATGAGCTACCTCTAAAATTCACAAACTTATCTAGTTATAGTAGTTAGCCATGGCTGTCATAGTAAGATACCACAGTCTGGGTAGCTTAAACAACAGAAATGTGATTTTTTTTCACAATACTGGAGGCTAGGAGTCTGAAAGCAAGGTGTGGACAGGGCTGGTTCCTTACAGGGGCTGTGAGAGAAGCATTTGCTGGAGAATGTTCTTTCTTGGCTTGTGGATGGCGGTGTATTCTCATTGTCTTTCCTCTGTAGATGTCTGTGTCCAAATTTCCCCTTCTTATATGGGCACCAGCCACGTTATATTCAGCCCATGTCAATGCCTTTGTTTCCACTTAATCACCTCTTTTAAGTCACTGTCTATAAATACACTCACCTTCTGGGGACTGGAGGCTAAGACTTTACATGAATTATTATTTTTTGAAAAACACAGTTCAGCTCATAACAATAACCAGTGTACATGGAGTGCCTCATGAAAACATCAGTGCATTATTTCTTATACTCAGAAATTTTAAGAACTGCAATCTAATTTTTCACTGCTATACTAATAAGTGTTAAAAATGTCCACTAGACTTGAGGGAGACGTGTGCCAACGTCCAGTCAGAAAGTAAAAATATTCACTCGTGGGCAAGTGTTCTTACGTAAGTGTGAGCGTGAGTTATGGGACAACAATGTTTACAGGATTACGGGCAGATTGGAAACCGGTTTTTCCAACACTATCAGTTCGCATAGCAATTCTAGGGAAACAGGAGATCAGTCCCAAATCTACAGTTAAAGGAGGTTTACCTGCGATTAACCAGTATGTAACCAGCAAACCTGGCTTTGTTCTAATAATCAATTCTAAACACGATTCCAAGTTGAGTTTTGACACAGATCTTTTATTTAGACCAGAGAGTGATTTAGGAGTACAAAACAAACTATGAATTATGTGTCAACATATAAGCCATTCATCAAGAAGTAAGTACACAGTAATTTTAAGAAAATAGGCCAGCGAATTCCTTTTGTAAGAGGTTCAAGCAGAAAACATTTTTTGTTTTTGTGGATGTAGGCTGCAAGTCATGAAAACCTGAACATTTTATTTTGAAAAGTGAGGTGGCTGAGAGAGACACTTATGAGGGATTTGAAATTCCCCAGTGACATTTACAGCAAAATGAATTTTAATATGAGTATTGCACCACTCACACCATCAAACTGGAATTCCTATCCTAATTTTGACGCTACTTGGTTTTATTTTCCCTGTAATTTTTTTTTATTTTTATATTTAAGACACTCAGGCATTTCAAATGACAGAATGTTAAACATTGGTGAGGCTTTTTCATGTTGCCATTTTTGGGAATAGCCTACAGTTTTAATTGCAGAGCTTTAGAAATATTATTTTGTCCAGGCATTGAAAGAGAAAATGCCATGTAACAGGCTCCTCAGGTGACCAGAATCAACAGATTCTTTGGGTCATGAAGGAGGACTTTTGCCGGCCTCCATTTGGCAATGGTGACATGCTTTGCAGGGCGGAGCCAACTATTGTATCCAGAGATGGCATATCCTAGAACTTGAGTCAACGATTGGCTGATTAGAAGTCCAGTGGTAAGTAGTTTGGGAAGGTGAAAGGAAGACAGTGAGCGATTGGACACCCTTACAGGTCTTCAGTATAAAATCAGCACAAAATTCCATATTTTAGTCTACCACACAAGCACCTTCATTATTTGGTCTCTGTTTACTTTTCCAACCTCATTTTGCACGTTTCTTCCTTCTTCCCGCTCTTCTAGCCCTGCTTGACTTGATTCAACCTCTCAGTGCCTAACTACTTATTACCTCAGTGTCTTTGTCCAGCTGTGCCTCTCCCTGGCAGGTGCTTCTTCTTTCCTATGTAGTTGGCTACTCCTGTATCGGGTGCATATATGCTTATCAGAGTTATATTCTCTTGTTGACTTGCTCTCTTTAGTATTATGAAGTGGACTTCCCTATACCTTGTGATGGCCTTCACTTTGAGGTTTATTTTGTCCAATATAAGTATTGCTATCCCAGCTTTTTTCTCACTTCAATTTGCCTAAATTTCCCCCCCCCCCATACCTTCACTAGCAATCTGTGTGAGTCCTTTACTCTGAGGTGGGTCTTGTATATTCAGCAAATATATGAGTTATGTTCTCTTAGCCATTTAGCTACTCTATGTCATTTTTTTTTATTGTGAGAGGCATTCATGCCTGTTTTATTTTACTTTTTTATTTAATAAATCTTTATTGTTCAGATTATTACAATTGTTTCTCTTTTTGCCCCCCATAGATCCCCTCCACCCGGCTCCCACTCCTCCCTCTGCCCTTACCTCCCCGCCATTGTCCTCATCCATAGGTGTACAATTTTGTCCAGTCTCTTCCCGCACTCCCCACACTCCTTTCCCCCCAAGCCCAGACCAGGGTAGGGGCATGCATTGAGGTCCCCTGTCAAGTCCCACCAGGTGGGGGACACAGCTTGAGCTCCCCTGTCAAGCCCAACAGGGATGGGGGAGGGTATAACCTCAGATACTTCCTGATTGCTCGTTAAGGCTCCTTATGGAAACTTGGCTTCAGCTGTAGACGAAGCTATGTTTGTGACAGAGTGATGGTCAATTAGCATATTTGCTCTTTATTAGATAGAATTTGTGGAATAAGTAAGTAAGGAAGACAATTGCCTATCACACTGGTTAGATATGATCATATAGGATGTTTTGAGTAAAGTTGGAGAGAGGCAAAGTGGAATCCATCCAGAGATTAGACATAAATAGCAAAAGAGGAACTGGTAAGATTCAACTGGAAACATTGGGATGATTGAGAAATAGAAAAAGAAGTTATAAGAACACACTATTTACATTTCTGAAAGAAGTAATTTTCTGATAATTTTGAGCTGTTCCACAATGGGGGTATCCTGCATGGCCATGTATTCAGGAAGTTTCAGAGAGAATTTTGATGGTGGTGGAATGAAAGACTTCCACAGTTTCTTACAAATCTAATATTACTCTAAAGTAAGGTAGCTTTTCACACAAGACCACCAGTTTCTCCTCAAATATAAAATGTGAGTGGAGACCTTTAGGAAAGGTGGTTACCATGTGCTCTAAAGTGGAATTCTGTTTAGGATGGGAAAGACCTCACTGAAAAAGCAATGCTCATGAGGTTGAAAAATACCATTGTGTAAAAGTGTTTTTGCAACTCAAAAGAAAACCACTTTTGTGCTCCTTAAGGCTGCCGAGTTAGCTAATTTCTAGGCGAGGCTATGCCACATGCCTTGTGAAAGCACTTGTGCTACTTTTGATAACAAACTCCTTGGATGGGATTTATGTCAGACCAACTCTTTTAAATTCCATATCTTTGTGGTTGATGTTTCAGTGAAGTGTGACTGTAATCTAATTTATGTAAGGATGCTTTCTTCCAATAAGTACCATTTCGTTTTACAAATTGCCTATCATGTTTTTCTTAATAACCTCAGAACTCAAGAAAATGGTGAAGACTCAACTTGAAATCTTTGCTTTAGGTTAAGTCATTTGATCATATTTTTCACTCTGAGAACTTCTGGAAAACATTTTAAGGTTTTATTAAATTGCTAAACGTTTGATGGGCAGGTTTCAATATGTTTTTTCCATGTGTGAAAACCAGAAAAGTGACTTGAAGCAACAGCCTTAACCAAAAATATGCTCTTGCACCAAAGTTGAAAAAACAATTAAAAGAACTATGATAGACATTGTAAAAAATCAGGTTGTGAGAATATGAATATAGTTTAAGAATATACAATGAATGGCCAGATTATTATGATCTTTGAACGCATAATAATCTGGCCACTCAGTGTATGTTAATAGTTTATAGATAAGAAATAGACATACTAAGTAGTTTTGATTTTGTAAATTGTAGAGAATTCATCTTATCTGAGTCAATTATGTTACTTACTTAGAACAGTGTGGTCATAGCACCATAAATCTGGAGAGATTACAAACTTTGTTTACATCAACACACAATTGCCTCAAAAGGGCTGTGTAATATGTATGCAAGAGGTGGTCATTAGTTTACTGCTTTTTCACGGAACTGTTTCTACTGTGAAAAAAACCCTGTATTGTACTTGTCTCAGAATAAAATAGGAAATGTTTCTTCCTCTCTGAAGAAAGGACAATTTTATAATAATACAAATGTAAATACTAGTCAGCAAGCTTAATCCACACAGGAGCACTACAACTTGACCTTGAGAACATTGCCTATTCTATTTTAGGACATTTCTAACTCTATTTCTTCTTTAATTAAAAATAGTCTTGGCCTTGAAACTAACAGGAATTTTTAGTTGATTTGAATATACAAATTGACAAATACAATTGACACCTACCTTACCGTGCATTTTTAATAGTCAGAGAATGAGTATATGTTATTGAACTGAACTGGTTTTCACTTGGAAGCTTCTCATGATTTTTCATGACTGAAAGACTGTAAGTCTTTCTATATTTCTATATTTCTAGATCCTTCCTTTCATTTGAATCTTCCGAATATTCAAGTAGATGCTAGTCATTCATGTTTCAACATTCTGCCTCTCTTTTCAAATTCAACTTGGTCAAAACTGGATTTATCATCTCTTTTAAACCTGTGCTGACACTCAATTCTTGGGTTTTGTTGATGACATCAACTTTTTATTGTGGTTTTGGGGCTGGAAACATGAGGCAGAACAGCACAAAATTGTTATTTGTGAAAACACTATGTAAATTCTTAAGTTCTGTCCAGATGTAAAATATTAATATTCCTCCCCCAGCCCCCTTGCATCTTCTATATAAAACCATGGTAATCGAATTTTCATTGTTTGCAGCATCCTTCTTTGTTTTCATATCTATAATTGTAGTTCAAATCTTCATTATGCTATGTGCCTGTATTCAGTAAAGCTTCATTCATTCAATTATTCAAAGCTCTGAGTTGGGCAACTACTATGTGCCAGACAATATGCTAGATGGCAAAGTGGTTACAGTAATAAGAAGTAGTCCCCTCCTCCATGAAGTTTACAGTTTCATGGTGAAGGTGGGCACAGAAGTAAGTTTAAGCATGATAAATATAATAAAGTACAGAGTTCCATGTTTGCATGTTCAGATGAACTTAACCTAGTCTTGGGTGTCATAAAACCTTCTAGCTGATCTCTTTTTGGCTTATAATGATGACATCAGTTTTCCTCAGACACCATTAATATCATATCATTAATACTAAAAAATTGACTAACCCTCAATCCCCATTCACTCTGAATATCCTTCCAAAGTCTCCATAATCTGTCCCCATCAGGAATATTTCTTCACTGTTCTATGGATATATTATACTTTCCCCAGTTACTATAGCTCTCTTTATGATATTACTAGAGGTCTGGTGCATGAAATTTGTGCACAGAGCGGGGGATTACCTCAACCCTCTCCAATTTAGGACCCCTTGCAGGATATCCGACTGCCATTTTAGGCTTGATCCCAGGGATTGCATCTAAACTGGCAGTCAGACATCCCTCCCACAATTTGGGACCTCTGGCTCCTAACTGCTCACCTCCCTGCCTGCCCAATCGCTTCTAACTGCTTCTGCCTGCCAGACCTGATTACCCCTTACTGCCCTCTCCTGCAGGCCTGATGCCGCCTCTGCTGGCCAATTTGATTCTGATTGATTGGTTCCTATGGCAGCACCAAAAGCTTCACCTCCTAGGCAGCCATTGGCTCCCACAGCACCCAGATTTGGTTCTCATTGGTCAGTTCAAAGCTAGTCAGCATCAGAAGCTCCACCTCCTAGGCAGTCATTGGTTCCCTACAGCCTTAGTTCTGATTGGTTGGTTCCTATGCCAGTCAGCATCTTCAGGCCTATCTCTGGGCTTGATCAAAGAGGCAGAGCTTAACAGCAGCCCTATGGAGTCCAGAAGAGAAAGAAAATCCTGGCTGCTGGTGAAGATCAGAAAGGAAGAGGGAGAGAAAGAGAGAGGTAAGTACATTGATCAACAGCTTCCACTGAGGCTGCAGATCAGACCCTGACTCACTTTCTGGGTCTCAGCCACCTGAGCAGTCAGTGATAGGTCACCAGGCTGCAGCTGGGTGATCCAGCACTGACTTCTGGATGGTCTGCGTTTGGTCACAGGCTCGGCCCCTTCCCAAGCCCCAGGATTTAGGCTTGGGAAGTGCCCACCCCCTGTCCCACTCCTCTGATTGCAGGCTTGGCCCCTCTGATAGTGGCTGGGAGTGACCTGGGTGCTGCGGAGGTTCCTGGGACCCAGGTATGTATGCAAATGAACCTCCATATTTTTGGGGTTAATTTGCATATGCAATCTGATTGGCTGTGGACATAGCAGAGATACGGTCAATTTATATGTTTCTCTATTATTAGGTAAGATTACCTTTGTCCTGACCCACACACAGTTTTCCCCATCATTAAAAGCCCTGGTGAAAATGGATTACTGATGTTTTGGGCTTTCCTGGCTAACCACGTTGTGATACTATTTCTTGCAATCTCTTACAAGTCTAAATTTATCTTATAGACTTGTAAAGTTTTGGCTATTTCGACTGGGCCTTCCAACACTGCTTTCGAAAATGATAAGCATTTTCTTTTTCTTATTTTAGAACAAGTGTGTGAGTGTGTATGCGTGTGTTTTCATGGAGATTTTGCTTCAACAGGTTGGCCAAAGGCAATTTATAACACTTGAAAAGTTACTAATAGGTCTGGTTGACAATTTATCCACCCATGATATTGTAAATATATTTATTATAGTTTTATTGCTTCTCTATTTTGGCATTGAAGTAGAAACATCTTACTTACGGCACTTACTGATAAAGTATTTGGAACTGCAAAACTGGCGTCAGGATTAACATTTCCCGTACTTGGTAGTGAGATACACACATAAACATATACATTATACATACATTAATCGCATTGATACACACATGCACATATACTGACTACGTATTTGCATATGTATACGTGTATTAAAATAGTTAAACATGAGAACATTTGGATTAGGCATTCATGAGGGTAGAAAAAAATGTGCTTTTCATAATCTAACAAAAGCTTCCAGATGCATTCAATTGTGTTTAGAGAGCTAAAACAACGGCTTAGTTTAAAAAAACCGAAAACTTGCCATGGCCTTTATTCTTAATTAGAGCAAGTGTCTTTGACATATCTGAAGACATTTGACTTAAAAATAGCCAAGTTGAAAGTATTTAAGAATGACACATGAGTGCCATTCTTGACTGGACTTTGCACTCTGTATCTGTTGCAGGCATCCATCTCCTTGACTTCAAAGAGGATTTCCTGGAATGAAACCACTACGCAGCGAAACAATCTGTCCATCTTCTGCTCCCATTGTATTTGGAACCCAGCATCAGGGCTGCGTACGGCTGAGCCCAGTGAAGTGTTGAATCTGACAAAAACTCCAGCACTCTACCACATGCCAGTGGAGCTCCTGGTTCCCAAATGGAAATCCTATCTTGGCTCTTTGGAGGCACTGAGAGAGAGAGAGAGAGAGAGAGAGAGAGAGAGAGAGAGAGAGAGAGAGAGAGAACAGACCAAGACCTGGATGTTTACAATTATGTGTGCTTTTCCTTGACATCAGTGCTTTAACATGTGGATTGATCCTGTGTGGTCCATGCATAAAATCAGGGTCAGATAGATTTAGGACGGTCCTTTTCCCTTAAAGCAGTTACATGGACAGACCTGTATAAGAAAATATGCTCAAGGACAGCAGTCCTGGCCCTGGATGATGTGGCTTGATGGATTGGGCATCAGCTCACACCTGTAAAGGGTGCCAGTTGGATTCTCAGTCAAGGCACATGACCAAGGTTGCAGGCTCCATCGCTGGTCGGGGCATGCAGGAGCCAGCTGATTGATGTTTCCCTTTCACACTGATGTCTCTCTCTCTCTCCCTTCCTGTCTCTAAAAAAATCAATAAAAGATATTAAGAAGAAAAAAAAAAGAAAAACAGTCTTGACACAGCACGGTCCCAACACATCAAAGAAAACACATCAAAGAAGGCTTCAACTCTGAGACTCTACCCTTCTACGAAAGTAGGAGACAGAGGCATTTTAGGAAGACGTCTGCAAGCTGGGAAGAAAATGGGGTGAAACTTTGGGGAAAAGGGTGATATGTAGAGTTTAGGCTTTGACCGCAGGCAGACCTGAGTTTGAATCCTGGAAATATTCTTCACGATGTAGTCTCAGGTTGTCATCCAAACTCACATAGTTTCTGCTCTCTCTTGTGCAAAATAGGGAGAATAATATGTTCCCCATTGCTTTGTGGGGAAAATAACAATAATGTATGGCACATAGGAGGTGCTTGTATTAGGATTCTCCAGAAAAACAGAAACAATAGATTATATTCAGAAAATGTATGTATATGAACATATCCACTAGTATGATAAGGACTTGGCCCCTATGGTTACAGCTATTTTTATTAGTAATCAAGGAGTGCCAATGGTGAAATTTCAGCCTAAGGACTAGCAGGTTCCAGATCAGGAAGAACTAATGTTTCTTTTCTTTTCTCTTTTAAAAATATACTTTATTGATTTTTTACAGAGAGGAAGGGAGAGGGATAGAGAGTTAGAAACATCGATAAGAGAGAAACATCAATCAGCTGCCTCCTGCACGCCCCCTACTGGGGATGTGCCCCTAATTAAGGTACATGCCCTTGACCAGAATCAAACCTGGGACCTTTCAGTCCACAGGCTGATGCTCTATCCACTGAGCCAATCTGGTTTCGGCAGAAGAACTGATTTTTTCAGTTGGAGTTGGAAAGCAGGAAAAAACTGCTCAAGGCAGTCAGGCAGAAATGGCCAGCCTCTCTATTCTAGTCAGGCCTCCAACTGATTGGATGAGGCCCGACCACATTGAGGAGGGCAATCTGCTTTACTCAGTCCTGCGATTCTCTGCTAAACTCATCCAAAAACACCCTCAGAGAAACCCCCACAATAGTATTTGACTAAATGCCTGGGCACTCCATGGCCTAGGCGAGTTGATACATAAAATTAACCATCACAGTGTTTTATAAATGAAAACTTCTATTAATAATTAATGATCAGAACTATAACTTATATTCTTTCCTGCTTCTGTTTAACATGATGCTGAAATTTAAATCTCATATTTTATTTTCAACTCAATCCACTTAAATAAAGCACATCAATTAGTTATAACTATTCATAATAACTATTTTGATTACTAATAAAAATAGCTGCCTAAAGTCCAGAAGGCACTGGAACTTTCAATAACGAAAATCATTACAGCGGTCCACTACTTCTATGTTTATATGTTACGGATATATTCCATAGTTAAGAAAAAAATGTAACATTGCCATCAGTACTGATCACAGGAGTGCAACTGGCCATAGAGTGTAGGCATTTCCGTTTTCTAACTTCGGGTAGCCATGCCTTCCTCAGTGCTGAGTGTCTTGTACACAGGTCATTTGCTGGTCAACGTGGTATCAAATGGACATGTCTAACTTCATTCACTGGAGACATTTGCTGAATGGAAAGCCAGCGCTGTGACTCATTTGGAGGATTTCCATCTGTCTTTCCCATACAGGGAGTGGTGCAAACCACCGCCACAGTCACAGGCAGACACTCGTAGGAGACACTTTCCATCTAGTTGTGTATGCGACAGTATGGACGGGGAGTATGGACACCCTGGTTCTAATTGCAGACCTGACACCTTGAGCAGCCTCCATATCCTCATCAGAGAGCGAGTGACCGGACAGGGTGGCTTGCATGACTTCCAGCCACAGGATCCTTTCATTCTCAGGGCCATGTTTACCTCTGTCTCCGGTAATGGGCTTGCCCAGGCCGGGAGCGTGAACTGGGCTTGCTGTATGGACGAGTTCAGACAAGCCACCTGCATGGCTCACCTTTGTCCTCTGGGCAGACGCGCCCTTTGAAGTGAACCAAGTGGGACCTGAGCCACGAACACAACCCCACCGTCACCCCATCTGTGAGCCGAGGGGGAAAGTACATGTTTGCAAGTGTGGGCTCCAGCTGACCTGCCAAAACGAAGCCCCACGGTGAGAGTGGTGTCATGTCAGGATGAGCTCATCGGAGAACAAAAGAGTGAGGAAAGGAAAGCTTCCCTTGGGCTGCAGAGTCAGGTAAGTCTGAAGAAGGAGATGTGAAAGGAGCCACTTCTCAATAAAAACAGTTCCAGAGCATGGAAAGGATTTTATCAAATGTCCCCCTTGCAACTTAAAATGTACATACGCTCATATGTTTCCTCGGAAAAAATAACATGAAGAGAAAAACTTTATGGGTTTTCTTCTGGAAAGCAATATTTTTTTTAAAATAAATCTTTATTGTTCAGATTATTACAAATGTTCCTCTTCTCCCCACCTCCATAGCTCCCCTCCACCCTGCTCCCACCCTACCCTCTGCCCTTACCTCTTTACCACTGTCCTCATACATAGGTGTGTGATTTTTGTCCAGTCTCTCCCTGCACCGCCCTCACCTCTTTCCCCCTGAAAATGATCAGTCCACTCCCTTTCTATGCCCCTGATTCTATTATATTCACCAGTTTATTCTGTTCATCAGATTTTCAATTCACTTGATTTTTAGATTCACTTATTGATAGATATGTATTTGTTCATAATTTTTATCTTTACCTTTTTCTTCTTCTTCCTCTTATTAAAGAGTACCTTTCAGCATTTCATATAATACTAGTTTGGTGCTGATGAACTCTTTAGTTTTTTCGTATTTGTGAAGCTCTTTATCTGTCCTTCAATTCTGAAAGATAATTTTGTTGGGTAGAGTAATCTTGGTTGTAGGTGCTTGCTATTCATCATTTCTTGCCACTCCCATCTGGTCTGCATAGTTTCTGTTGAGAAATCAGCTGACAATCATATGTGTGCTCCCTTGTAGGTAATGAACTGTTTTTCTCTTGCTGCTTTTAATATTCTCTCTTTGTCTTTTGCTCTTGGTATTTTAATTATGATGTGTCTTGGTGTGGTTCTCTTTGGATTCCTTTTGTTTGGGGTTCTGTGGCTTCCTGGACTTGTAAGTCTATTTCTTCCACCAGGTGGGGGAAGTTTTCACTCATTATTTCTTCAAATAGGTTTTCAGTATCTTGCTATCTCTCTTCTTCTGGCACCCCCATAATTCTGATGTTGGTACACTTGAAGTTGTCCTAGAGGCTCCTTATATTATCTTTATATTTTTGTGTTCACTTTTCCAGTTGAGTGTTTTCTGCTTCTTTGTATTTCAAGTATTTGACTTGATTCTTGCGTTCCTCTAGTCTGCTGTTAGGTCTCTGTATAATATTTTTTATTCAGTCAGTGTATCTTTAATTTCTAGTTGGTCCTTTTTCATCTCCTCTTGGGTCTCACTAAATTTATTCATCTTTTCTAGAAAATTATTAAAAAACCTTATAACTGTAGTTTTGAACTCTATATCCAGTTGTTTGTCTTCCTCCATTTCTTTCATTTGTGATCGGTTCTTTTGTCTCCACATTTTCGCTGCTTCCCTGAGTTGGTAGAGTAGCTTTGTGAGCTAGGTGTCCTATATGGCCCAGTAGCTCCGCCTCCCCAGTTACCTGAGGTGGACACTCTTGGTGCACCTCTTTGTGGACTGCGTACACAGTCTTGTTATAGTTAAATCTTGATTGTTGTTGGTATCACTAGGGGGAACTGACCTCCAAGCCAATTGGTTGTGAGGATCAGCTGTGGACAGACATCATAAGCTGATCACAGAACTCCTCTTTGCAAGCAATCTTGCAAGTCTTAAGACTGAGTCCAGCACAGAAGTTTTCACCCAATGATTGTAGTGCCCATAGGATACTTACCAAATGAATGACCTATCTTATATTTCCCTACATTTTAAAAAATAATATTTCCTTGATTAAAAATGTAAGTGCCCCTCCTCTTTCTCTCTCTCTCTTTTACTATGTGTAAGTACTCATGGGTTTTTAAAAAAGCCAGTGCATCATGATAAATTGCTATCTTTTTGGTGCTTTAATTTTTCCAGAATTGGCCAGTGGTTGCCTTCCCAAGATGGCTCCTTGACATGACCACACTGGTCTTCAAGCCCTTTCTTGTTTTCTGACACATGGAGATGACTCAGGCTCACCTTGCACTTGGTCCCAGAATCAATAACTTCTCCATGGTTATTTTCTGTTTAACTCTAAAAACAATATTACTAATTTCATAATGCTGCTTGAGTTTTTTTTACTAACCACCTGGAAGCAAAACCATTTGGAGCATTTTAGGAGTAACCACAAAATGCTGAGAGGTTTTTCCCATAATACTTCACATAATCCTTTGCAGGAGAGATAAGTAATATTTTATTCTTTTTAAAAACAAAAAGTCAAGGCTTAGGGACATTAAGGAACCCGTTTAAGGTCACAGAAGTATGTCCCAATCTAAAACCCATATTCTCTTCCTTTCATTGGCAAGGTGTTTCTCAGAGACTTACAAAGAAGGACTCAACCTTAGCTCTGGCCTGAAAGCCCATTTGTGTGAACGTTTAATGTTCAACTATAGAAGTAGGTGAGCTACTAAAACAAACAGACACTTAATGTTTAATATTAAATCCCTAAAATCCATGATAAAATATTTGTTCAAAGAGATAAAGGTTCAGAATGTTACCCCTTAATAATATATTCCTACTTGGAAATTGTAACGCCTTGTAAATATTAAAAAGAAGTTCTTTCAAAAGTGTCTAGCATTTAACTTGTATTGGGGTAATTCTGTATTGGTGAGAAAAAAGTTTCACCCCTCATCTAAATAGAATAATTGCTACTTTTGACCATAATTAAATAGGAGGGTTAAAATTATAGTATAAATTACACTACATCATTTTCTAAAAGTATTTCAGAAAACAGGGACCACACTATCTTGATTAAATGATTGGGATATCATTTCTCCAGCATGAAAAACCACCCAATTCATAGTCCTGTAATTAGAAATATTGGCTTTAACCACCAAAGCCTGATCCTTTGGAAGCCATGACCACAGTAACCGCCTCTAGTCAATTCCTGCAGGTACACACCAATGTGACTATTTCAAAAATGCAGAAACCCAAAAGTTCCCCATGGCCATTATCACATGATTTCTCTCTCTATAGTTACTGATAATTGCCCACAAGACTGTGTCTTTAACCTTGTAGCTCTACATATAACAAGTGCCTTGCCCTTAATAGGCACTTTAAGAAGATTTATTAAATGATCAGAAAACAGCAATTCAAATACTGATCATTGTAGTTAGAACACTCACATTCTATTATTTGATAAAGCTATTAATTAAATATTTATCAAAGCATTGTGGGAAATGCATAGCAAATATGATCAATCTATATAGCTCTAAAAACCACAGGAAGACACCACTACACACCTCTCGGAATGGCCAAAATCCAGAACACTGACAACACTCACTGAGGATGGGAGCAATAGGAGCTGCCATTCATTGCTCGTGGTGTTGCAATGAGGCAGGCACAGATGAACAGGCAGAGCACAGAGGATTGTTAGCGTGGTGTTTATACTCTGCGTGACATTATAATGATGGACAACCGCCACTTTGTATGATAGTTTAGCAATTTCTTACAAAATTAAACATACTCTTACCATACAATCTAGCAATTGCAATCTTTGGTATTTATTCAAAGGAGTTGAAACTTATATATACACAAAAAATTTTGTAGAGAGATGTTGATAACAATTTCATTCATAACTGCCAAAACTTGGAAGCAATTAAAATCTCCTTCAGTTGGTGAATGGATAAAGAAACTGTGGTGCATACAGACAATTAACCAGTAATCAGCACTATAAAGAAATATGTTATCAATCCATGGAAAAGCATGGAGTAATCTTAAGTGCACATTACTAACTGAAAGAAGACTAGCTACAAAGTCTATATACAGTACGATTCCAACTATATGCCCTTCTGGAAAAGTCAAGAGTATGAAGACAATAAACAGATCAGTGATTGCCAGGGGCAGAAGCAGGTACAGATGAATAGGTAGAGCACAGGGGATTTCTAGGGCAGTGTTTGTTTATACGTTGCATGACATAATGATGGATGCATGTCATTTACCCATTTGTCCAACGTATAGAATGTAAGGCCATGCATTTGTAGTCCTAAAAATCTCATTTGAAATAACAAATTAATGCTAAACTCACTGACTTGTAATAATTTCCACAGGTATTTTTGAGTGAGAAAAGCAAGACCTCGAAATTGTAAGTCAATAAAAGAACAATAAATATTCATGCATAGAGACATATTTACATGCACATTTCTATATAGGATTAAATAATCAAGGATTTTAGGAACAGTTAGGCTAATGTGATGTGTGGAGAGAAAGAAGAGGGTAGCTAAGAAAACCATCCCTTCTCCACTTAGAAAGGGTGGATACCAGCCATGTTAGGATATTTAAACTTGCGCAATATCAACTGTGAATAGAATTCCCAATGAGATATCGTTGGGCACTTTGATTTGTACAAAACCTGAGATTATGAGTTTAGGAAACTACTGAGATATTCATTTTGATGCTACAGCCTTATTTCAAGGGTCTGTTTCTTCTGGAACCCCATCAGTGTTCTCAGACTCTCTTGCACAGGAGTGACCAGAGGGCCTTCCCCTAAGGGCTGCCTGCTTTGGATGAACAGAGACAAAAACATAATTCCTAAGGCCTCTTGGTTTGAATCTTGTTATTGTGTCCAATAATCTGCTATCGTATGTCCTTTAATCTAAGACCAGTGGTTGGCAAACTATAGCTTGAGAGCCACATGCGGCTCTTTGGCCCCTTGAGTGTGGCTCTTCCACAAAATACCACGGCCTGAGTGAGTCTACCTTGAAGGAGTGGGGTTAGAAGAAGTTTAGGTCTAAAAATTTGGCTCTCAAAAGAAATTCCAATTGTTGTCCTGTTGTTATGTGGCTCTGTGGACTAATGAGTTTGCCGACCACTGCTCTAAGACAACACCATCAACTGGAAGAAGACTCACAGTTTTACGTACTGTAACAAAGAGGCCAAACCACACCAAATGTGAGGACCAGTTGAACCATGCACCGATGTTCTCTTATCACCTATAATTTTCAATGACTAGTCATTAAAATGGCTCTTTAGTACTTAGAGATTTTCTTTTACCACACATCTTTCTTAAATAAAAAAAAAGATAAATAAAAGAAAACTTATGCCAACTATACTGTTTAAAGTCGTCTTACAATGCTTTCATATTCAGTTAGCAACTTTCTAGAAATACCTTTTGATCTGGGATCATTGATGTTAGTGCTTTCCTAACAGTATCATTATTGGTGCCATTAAGAATGTTGCTTTACATCCCCATGGGGGGGGGGGGAGAGGACTTGCAGGAGGCAGCTGATCGATGTCTCTCTCATCGATATTTCTAACTCTTTATCCCTCTCCCTTCCTCTCTGTAAAAACCAATAAAATATATTAAAAAAAAAGAATGTTGCTTTAGTACAGCATTTCTTGAGAATTTCTCAAAGTCTTTTTGATCTTATGAACAAATATCAAAGGAAAGTTTCTAGGTAACAACTGGAATTCATATTTTTCCTCAAACTGACGTTTTGTGTTTTGCCGGTCGATATTTGTGCCACTGGGAAAAATCAGAAAACGTGTTCGTATGCAGGCAGCAGCAGCTACGTAATGACAACAGTCTGGCTCATGGTGTTTATTAGATGTCATCAGTTGTCTATCTTAGGATAAATAAAACAAAGGACTATGTATTGATAGAGCTACTGATCATGATATTTCCTAGTTTATTTTCCACTATCTAATCATGTTAATTTGAGTTTCTCAGCTCTCAGGGAGGGCTTCATCCTTATTTACATCCTTCTGCTCGAGGACCCTGGCAGAACCTCTGCAGAATCTTGGATGGTGAGTGCCCTTTCTTATAAAAAAGTCTCACCCCGAAGGCCCTAACGCACAAGCTGCAGAGTTATATTTTATTGGCAAAACATACTTCATTCTTGGGTGGTTTCAGAGGAAGTTTCACATCCAAGCTACGACATGACATCCAGCAAGGAGCTGACCTTGGAAAGCTCACCGTTCGGAAAAGGGAAGTGAACTAATATGTCCCTCCCGGATTAAGTTACACAATCCCCAAGGTGTCCATGTGTGCGAGCGGGACTACCATCTGGTGCTGGCCCGGAGTGAGACTCATAAATTCATTTGAAATGTCAGTCTCAGTTTAAACTGCATGCGCTGAGTGGTCCCCAAACAGAAAACCCAATAGCTCAGTCCTTTGTTATTCCAGTTTTTATTACACTCAGCAATAAACTAATCCCCAACTGGTGGAGTAACCTCAGTGGTTGCGACTCTTTTTCAGGGGATTTGGATAAAATGCCGCTGGTTGTAATATTATAAGGAAAAGCATGAACACGAGACCAATGCTTACGTATTTTAGAAATATATTCTTTAGTTTTTAGGAACATGGTGAAGAATTAGATCTATTGTACACTTGAAAGACAGGATATTTTTTTCGCTTCCTTAATGTATCAGGCATTTCAATCTTCTTGAAAGCTCTTTTTGCATTTCAGCATTTACTGAGATCACTAGGCTTACTTTCACCTGTGAATTTGTGTGGAATAGCAGAAGACTTTTACTTTTTGGTATGAAGAGGTAAGGTTTACCGCGTGTTCTTCTTCTGAAATTAACGTAATAAGATCTATTGGTTCAGGAGCAGAGGTCATTATCTACATTGGGTTTCAAGGTGTGGGAAAGTCATCATTATGAAAGCAATACTAATACAAAAGGCACAGCCCATGGTTTTTCATGGTCCCTCCTTCTCCTTCTCCTCCTCCTCTTCCTCCTCCTC